>CM022303.1:652240243-652344040 GCA_011799875.1 Thinopyrum elongatum | reverse complement strand
ATGATACATAGACTTGTTCGGGCGAGAGGGGGTTGATCGACGTCCCCCCTCATGTCGAAGTTACCGGAGTTTTCTTCTAGTGGTTTGGGTGGCCTTGAGAGTTTGTCGGGTAGGGGCGGGAGGGGGTAGGAGATCGACAACGCTTTTTTTCTAGGGTTTGGGTGGCCTCGCGAGTTGGTCGCCCGGTATATCGAGAGGGGGTGAACATTTTACCTTAGTAACTTAGAAAAAAAATGTTATCGGGGAGGGGGTATATCGACCCCATCCCCTCATGTCGAAGTTATCGGGGAGGGGGTATATTAACAACGACATACATACATGGAAAAAAATGATATCCATCTATACATACATAGCCACATACATATATACATGGAAAAAAATGCTATGAAAAAAATACATATATAAACAAAAAAATGCTATGAACAAAAAAATTAATACACTTATGAACAAAAAATACATATATGAACAAAAAGGCTATGAACAAAAAAATTAATACATATATATATGAACATCCATACATACATATAGCCACACACCTACATATATACATTATATATATATGAACAAAAAAATCATCATATAAAAAATGAAAAAAAAACGGGCGGCGGCGGCTCACAGCGGGCGGCAGGCGAGGGCAGACGGCGGGGGCGCGAGGGGCGGTCGGCGACGGCGACGGTGGGCGAGCCGGGCAGGCGTGGCCGGGCCGCGCTCGGGGGCAGCGACGACGCCGACGTTGGGGGCGGGCCGGCCGCGGCGCGACGGCCCTCGGGCCACCACGGGCGTGGGGCGTGGGTTCGGGGGCGGCAGGGGCACGGGCGACGCGTCGGGGCAGCCTGGCGGCGTCGACGAGTTCGGCGTCGTCGGGGGCGGCAACTGCGAGATGAAAATGAAAATTTTCACAAGTGTTGGTTATATACCCAACCCTTGGGTCCCGTTTCGTGCCACCAACCGACCAATGCCCCCCTTTGGTCCCGGTTCGTGCCACCAACCGGGACCAAAGATCTCTGCTTCCCGCCCTTTGGGCTGCTGAAAAGAGACCTTTGGTCCCGGTTCGCAGCACGAACCGGGACCAAAGGGGGGCATTGGTCCCGGTTGGTGCCACGAACCGGGACCAAAGGTGGGCATTGGTCCCGATTGGTGGCACGAACCGGGACCAATGGCCTTGTGCTGCTGCCCGGGGCCAAAAGTTTAGTCCCACCTCGCTAGCTGAGAGGGCTCGAGAGTTGTTTATAAGCGCTGCTGCGCTGACCCTCTCGAGCTCCTCTGCCTGTGGGCCTACTGGGCCTGCTGCGAGCCTAAATCCTAGCCCAATGGGTTTCTAGCCGTATTCAGGCCGTGGTGGCCCAGTAGGCGGTATTTTTTTTCCTGTTTTTTTGTTTTCTTTGATGCTTTTTTTTGTACTAACTAAATACTTATAGTTTTTCAGTGATTCTTTTTTCTTTTAGGTCACAAAAATTATAAACTTTCTGTTAGTGCCATTAGTTTTCAAATTTGAATAGTTTAAATTTGAATTCTTTTAAATTTGTTTGAATCACTAGTTTGTGAATAACTTTACTATAAAAATAGATTTTTGAGTGATTCTTTTTCCTGCTATTTAATATTACTGTGTTTTATCATTATATTCAATTTGGTAATTTTTAGGTTATTTTAAATGTCTGTTTTAATCAAAAATAGATTTTGTTATTTTAGTTTGCTATTAAAGTTTCTAAAAAAATTCTTATTGAAATTTCTTTTGCTATTTATGTTTGAACAGAAAATACTTTGATAATTTTAGTTGCATAAATTTTATATAATTTTAGTTTCAAAAATACTAGAGGTTTATAAAAGCTTTTTAGTTGATTCCTTTTGCTATTAGAGTTTTATAAAAGCTTTTTAGTTGATTCTTTTTGCTATTGAAGAATATTATAGTTTTGTTTTAGTTGATCATAACAGAATATTTTAATTGATTATTTTTAGTTCATTCTTTTTGCTATTAGTTCATTCTTTGAGCTAAATGACCTTGAAATTGAAAAGCATTACAAATGAACTCTGAAAAGGTTGAAAGTTGGCATGGTATCATCATTTCACCCACATAGCATGTGCTAAAAAGTTGAGAGGGTTACGGCAAAAAATGGATGCACTTCGTGTACAAAATGGACAATCTCTTTCGAAGTATCAGGGTTTCGGACGGAAACTCATCTGTTACAAAGGGATTTCATTTTTTTGAACTTATTTAAACTCGAGACTTTTTGTGTATTCAAAATGCACCATTCAAAGCCACATCATCAATTTTTAACCTTTTCTGACTTCACTTGGTATTTTTCATGCATTTACTGATTTTTTTTGAGCTAAATGACCCTAAAATTGAAAAGCACTTCAAATGATCTCTGAAAAGGTTGAAAGTTGGCATGGTATCACCATTTCTCCCACATAGCATGTGCTAAAAATTTAAGAGGGTTACGGCAAAAGCTGGATGCACTTCATGTACAAAATGGACAATCTCTTTCGAAGTATCAGGGTTTCGGACGAAAACTCATCTGTTACAAAGGGATTTCATTTTTTTGAACTTATTTGAACTCCATACTTTTTGTGTGTTCAAAATGCACCATTCAAAGCCATGTCATCAATTTCAACCCGTCTCGATTCACTTGGTATTTTTCATGCATTACTGATTTTTTGAGCTAAAGACCTGAAATTGAAAAGCACCTCAAATGAACTCTGAAAAGGTTGAAAGTTGGCATGGTATCATCATTTCACCCACATAGCATGTGCTAAAAGTTGAGAGGGTACGGCAAAATTGGATGCAACTCGTGTTACAAATGGACAAGCTCTTTCGAAGTATCAAGGTTTCGGACGAAAACTCATCTGTTACAAAGGGATTTCATTTTTTTGAACTTATTTGAACTCCAAACTTTTTGTGTGTTCAAAATGCACCATTCAAAGCCACATCATCAATTTTCAACCCTCTCTGACTTCATTTGGTATTTTTCATGCATTTACTGATTTTTTTGAGCTAAATGACCCTGAAATTGAAAAACACTACAAATAAACTCTGAAAAGGTTGAAAGTTGGCATGGTATCATCATTTCACCCACATAGCATGTGCTAAAAAGTTGAGAGGGTTACGGCAAAAGCTGGATGCACTTCGTGTACAAAATGGACAATCTCTTTCGAAGTATCAGGGTTTCGGACGGAAACTCATCTGTTACAAAAGGCATTTCATTTCTTCACATGTAACTGCAGTGATATTCTAGATCAAAGGCATCATCATAATAGTTGTGGAGAGAAAGTCTTCACTTTTTCTTCGCTTGTGTCCTTTGCTTATTGCGCCGTAACCATGGATAATCTTCATCGTTTAACAGGGTGCTTGGGTCAGGCTTGACTTTGAAGGGAGGAATTTCATGAAACTTTTCATAATCTTCATACATGTCTGTCTTGCCCTCCAATCCCACGATGTCTCTTTTTCCTGTAAGAACTATGTGGCGCTTTGGCTCATCGTATGATGTATTCGCTTCCTTATCTTTTCTTTTTTCTCGGTTTGGTAGACATGTCCTTCACATAGAAAACCTGCGCCACATCATTGGCTAGGATGAATGGTTCGTCTGTGTACCCAAGATTGTTCAGATCCACTGTTGTCATTCCGTATTGTGGGTCTACCTGTACCCCGCCTCCTGACAGATTGACCCATTTGCACTGAAACAAAGGGACCTTAAAATCATGTCCATAGTCAAGTTCCCATATGTCCACTATGTAACCATAATATGTGTCCTTTCCCCTCTTGGTTGCTGCATCAAAGCGGACACCACTGTTTTGGTTGGTGCCCTTTTGATCTTGGGCGATCGTGTAAAATGTATTCCCATTTATCTCGTACCCTTTGTAAGTCAATACAGTCGAAGATGGTCCCCTGGCCAACGAGTACAGCTCATCAGAAATAGTGTTGTCACCCCTGAGACGTGTTTGCAACCAACTGCCGAAAGTCCTGATGTGTTCACATGTAATCCAGTCGTCACACTGCTCCGGGTGTTTGGAGCGCAGAATGTTCTTGTGTTCATCGACATACGGGGTCACCAAGGTAGAATTCTGTAGAACTGTGTAGTGTGCTTGAGACCAGGAATGCCCGTCCCTACATATTATTGAGTCCCCTCCTAGCATGCCTTTTCCAGTCAGTCTCCCCTCATACCGCGATTGAGGGAGACCAATCTCCTTAAGGTCAGGAATGAAGTCAACACAAAACCCAATGACATCCTCTGTTTGATGGCCCATGGAGATGCTTCCTTCTGGCCTAGCGTGGTTACGGACATATTTCTTTAGGACTCCCATGAACCTCTCAAAGCGGAACATATTGTGTAGAAATACAGGGCCCAGAACGACAATCTTGTCGACTAGATGAACTAGGACGTGCGTCATGATATTGAAGAAGGATGGTGGGAACACCAGCTCGAAACTGACAAGACATTGCGCCAAATCACTCCTTAACCTTGGTAGGATTTCTGGATCGATCACCTTCTGCGAGATTGCATTGAGGAATGCACATAGCTTCACAATGGCTAATCGAACGTTTTCTGGTAGAAGCCCCCTCAATGCAACCAGAAGCAGTTGCGTCATAATCACGTGGCAGTCATGAGACTTTAGGTTCTGAAACTTTTTCTTTGGCATATTTATTATTCCCTTTATATTCGACGAGAAGCCAGACGGGACCTTCATACTGAGCAGGCATTCAAAGAAGATTTCCTTCTCTTCTTTGGTAAGAGCGTAGCTGGCAGGACCTTCATACTGCTTTGGAGGCATGCCGTCTTTTTCGTGCACACGTTGCTGGTCCTCCCGTGCCTCCGGTGTATCTTTCGTCTTCCCATACACGCCCAAGAAGCCTAGCAAGTTCACGCAAAGATTCTTTGTCACGTGCATCACGTCGATTGAAGAGCGGACCTCTAGGTCTTTCCAGTAGGGTAGGTCCCAAAATATAGATTTCTTCTTCCACATGGGTGCGCGTCCCTCAGCGTCATTCGGAACAGATAGTCTGCCGGGACCCTTTCCTAAGATTACTTGTAAATCATTGACCATAGCAAGTATGTGATCACCGGTACGGATGGCGGGCTTCTTCCAGTGATCTGCCTCGCCTTTGAAATGCTTGCCTTTCTTTCGACATTGATGGTTGGTCGGAAGAAATCGACGATGCCCCAGGTACACATTCTTCCTGCATTTGTGTAGGTATATACTTTCGGTGTCATCTAAACAGTGTGTGCATGCGTGGTATCCCTTGTTTGTCTGTCCTGAAAGGTTACTGAGAGCAGGCCAATCATTGATGGTTATAAACAGCAATGCATGCAGGTCAAATTCCTGTTGTTTGTGCTCACCCCACACACGTACACCGTTTCCATTCCACAGCTGTAAAAGTTCTTCAAGTAATGGCCTTAGGTATACATCAATGTCATTGCCGGGTTGCTTAGGGCCTTGGATGAGAACTGGCATCATAATGAACTTCCGCTTCATGCACAGCCAAGGAGGAAGGTTATAGATACATAGAGTCACGGGCCAGGTGCTGTGATTGCTACTCTGCTCCCCAAAAGGATTAATGCCATCCGCGCTTAAACCAAACCATACATTCCTTGCGTCACCTGCAAAGTCCTCCCAGTACTTTCTCTCGATTTTTCTCCACTGCGACCCGTCAGCGGGTGCTCTCAACTTCCCGTCTTTCTTACGGTCCTCTCTGTGCCATCGCATCAACTTGGCATGCTCTTTGTTTCTGAACAGACGTTTCAACCGTGGTATTATAGGAGCATACCACATCACCTTGGCAGGAACCCTCTTCCTGGGGCGCTCGCCGTCAACATCACCAGGGTCATCTCGTCTGATCTTATACCGCAATGCACCGCATACCGGGCATGCGTTCAAATCCTCGTACGCATCGCGGTAGAGGATGCAGTCATTAGGGCATGCATGTATCTTATGCACCTCCAATCCTAGAGGGCATACAACCTTCTTTGCTGCGTACATACTGTCGGGCAATTCGTTATCCTTTGGAAGCTTCTTCTTCAATATTTTCAGTAGCTTCTCAAATCCTTTGTCAGGTACACCATTCTCTGCCTTCCACTGCAGCAATTCCAGTGTGGTACCGAGCTTTGTGTTGCCATCTTCGTAATTGGGGTACAACCCTTTTTTGTGATCCTCTAACATGCGATCGAACTTCAACTTCTCCTTTTCACTTTCGCATTGTCTCTTTGCATCAACAATGACCCGGCGAAGATCATCATCGGGCACATCATCTGGTTCCTCTTGATCTTTAGCTTCCCCCGTTGCAGCATCACCCTATTCAGGGGGCAGATAGTTGTCATCATCCTCTTCTTCTTCGCTGTCTTCCATCATAACCCCTCTTTCTCCGTGCTTGGTCCAAACATTATAGTGTGGCATGAAACCCTTATAAAGCAGGTGGGTGTGAAGGGTTTTTGAGTCAGAGTAAGACTTCGTATTCCCACATATAGGGCATGGACAACACATAAAACCATTCTGCTTGTTTGCCTCAGCCACTTCGAGAAAATTATGCATGCCCTTAATGTACTCGGAGGTGCGTCTGTCACCGTACATCCATTGCCGGTTCATCTGCGTGCATTATATATAATTAAGTGTGTCAAAAACCATTACAGAACATCATGAATACAGAAGTGACCAAATTAATTAATAGAAGTTCATCATCACATTAAAACCAAAGTACATACATAGTTCTCATTGAACAACATATAGCTCTCCAGAGCATCTAATTAAACCATACATTGAAACTATCTAAAACATTTCAATGCAACAACAAATGCGATCATAATCGCAACTAAGGTAACAATTGATCCAACGGCATAATGATACCAAGCCTCAGTATGAATGGCATATTTTCTATACTTTCTAATCTTGAAGCGCATTGCATCCATCTTGATCTTGTGATCATCGACGACATCCGCAACATGCAACTCCAATATCATCTTCTCCTCCTCAATTTTTTTCAATTTTTACTTCAAGTAATTGTTTTCTTCTTCAACTAAATTTAACCTCTCAACAATAGGGTCGGTTGGAATTTCCGGTTCACATACCTCCTAGATAAAAAAATCTATGTCACGTTGGTCGGCATAATTGTCATAAACACTAAATGAAACTAATAGTTATAAAAGATAATATATATACCACATCCGAATCATAGACAGGACGAGGGCCGACGGAGGCGGATACCAAAACCATCGCACTATATAATAACAAACAATAATAAAAGTAAGAAAATTACACAAGTATCTATCTAAATCATACAAGTAAGAACTTTTTTCTTTTAGAAAGAAGATAAGAACAAGAGGCTCACCACGGTGGTGCCGGCGACGAGATCGCCAAACCTAGACAAATATTGAGGAAAATGGAGCTTGGACAAGGAGCTTCGAGAGGAGAAAGCTTAAGTGTGGCTCGGGCATTTCATCGAACACCTCATGTGCATAGGAGGTGAGCTAGAGCACCACAAAGCTCTCCCACGGCCGGCCAAAAAAACAGAGCACTCTACTGCTCTGCTCGCGGGGTATATATAGGCATCTCTTTGGTCCCGGTTTGTGGCTAGAACCGGGACTAAAGGACCCCATTTGGTCCCGGTTCCAGCCATCAACCGGTACCAATGGTTGTGGGCCAGGAGCGAGGCCCATTGGTCCCGGTTCGTGTCTGGAACCGGGACCAATGGGGCCAGACGAACCGGGACCAATGGCCCACGAGGCCCGGCCGGCCCCCTGGCCTCACGAACCGGGACCGATGCCCCCATGGGTCCTGGTTCGTGAGTGAACCGGGATTAATGGGCTTACCCGGCCTGGACCAAAGCCCTGTTTTCTACTAGTGACTGTCAATGTCTTAAACCACTATAACCAAATTCAATTAGACGCTGGCGGCCTCAGGCATGGCTCGGCGGGCTTCTTTGTGGGTTGAACTTCAAGCATGGGAGGGCAAGAGCACTGGGCGTATTTGTTTCTTTCTTTAAAGAATTAATATACGACGCAAGAAATCAACAGAGCACCTAATATTCTGAATAAGCCCTTCCTGGGAGTCAACAAGCAATTATGAGCATGATAACCTCATTAGAGGAGAAGCAGAAATTACATCTGCATTGGTGTCGCTGTCGAGGATGGTCAGTGCAGCGTATCATCCAAGCCTGACAGCTGATGAAGATAAGTAAATCCAACTTAGCTCTGCCTTTTATACTTCTCCCGTTTGGCAAAATTTTACTCCCTCTATATCAAAATATAAGACCTTTTTTGACGTAGTATTTGTTAAATAGTACAATACCATCTAGCTTGAAACTTCACGATTGATGATACTCTGCATTTTATGGTATAGTGCTTAATGTGCCAACATTGGTATTTATAACATGACACGCCAGTCAGTGTTAGATGATAAAGTGAGTGTGCAGTTTTTAATAAATCCGGCAAGATGCTAACTGTTTTTTGCCTTTTAATAGAGAAGCAAACATGTATGATGTAACCGAGAAAATCAGTCTGTTTTCCTATTCCAAGACCATGCATGCATGCATGGAACCAAAGCAAAAAGGGTAATATGCCTCCATTACTCACATGCGACGAAGGGTAATATGCAAACATCGCAAAAAGCAGCGTGTTGGTTTGATAAATAAGAGATGACTGGGAACGCGTTATTGTGAGAAGAGTTGCCATTATTTGTTATGCTTTATTTGTTGATATGAACAATAGTTGCAAGGTGAATAAACAACATTAGCCAATGCTTGGTGTCCATGAGATTTCTGAAGGAATTATGATTTACATGATTAGAGGCAAGAGGATAAGCGGCGATACGTGTGTGTGTCGGGCCTCCTGTTGAAATAGAGGATGTGTGTTGGGCCTCATGTGGAAATAGGGGACATGGACCATTGTGTGTGGGAATATTTATCGGGTTAGGGTCGTGTCATTTTTTTTCTTCCGTTGCAACGCACGGACATTTTTGCTAGTTTCTATACAACATTGCAACCGGGAAGCAAATTATGTGGCGCATAATTTAGCTAGACATGTTGTTACTTCAAACTCTTCTGTTTTTTGGGATGACAATCCTCCTAGCTTTATTATTTCGAATGTAATAAACGATGTAACTATTATGAAGCATCAATAAAATGCGCCGTGAAGGCTTTCTTTAAAAAAAACTTATACTAGTGTCATGCATATGACACTAGTCTAAGTTATTACCTTTATAGTGCAAAGTAACATAGTAGTAGTGTTATAGATGGCTTCATTTATTAGGTTGTAGACTCATCTTGTCTTGGAAAACGCTATGTTACAGTAACATATTATATTACCACTTCTCATTAACTACTTGCCACATAAGCAGAAAAAATTAAAGTGTGTTATGTTACTAGATAAGTTACTCCCACTATGACTAGCCTAAAAGCCTCCGTGAACGTCCTATGTTTGTCCGTGAGTGTAGGATTATTGTAAGAAAGGGTTCATAAATTGCACGGCGGCACGGTCAAAACACGGGCCAGTCACACACCTTTCGTGCAGTTGGAAGGAGGGTGCATCGTGTGGTCAGACCCGACCGTGTTGACTGGTGAGAAAACGACATCTAACGTATAACCGCTGGCTTACGCGGGGAGTACTGCTGAAGGAAAAGTGGCAAACGCAATCCAGCAAGCGATCCGCTAATTTCTCCAACTGTGTTGGATGATTTCTTCGATTGTTTCACGACAACGACAAGAAAGGCCTACACGGAGAGTGCATATCGCTGCTGAAACGGACAAAAAGTTTACTATATTACTCCCAAGTACTCCATCGTTTCTAAATATAAGTATTTTTAGATATTTTAATAACCCTAAATACGGGATGTATATAGCCATATTTTAAAGTATAGATTTACTCATTTGCTTTGTATGTAGTCCAGTGATTTAAAACGTCTTATATTAGGTCATATTCAAGGCGAACGCTTTGAACTGCCCGCATCCGTCTGGACCACATGTTCTGGACATGTTTTGTCCTTCAACGTTGTCCTATATCCATCTACAGGCCGGTCCAAACGTCCTTTTTCTTACAAACCGAAAGCAAACGAGGGGATTTTGCGGGCGTCCAGACCACTGCCAGACAAGCGCTGACAACTATGGCCCACCCAAAACCCTCTTTCGCGCTTTCTCGAACGGATGCTCCGCTTTCTGTGCCGCATACATGTCGACCCAGAGCACGCAGCAGTCGACATTGATGTTACGCGATGTGACTGGACGGGAGGGCGACGCTGGCCCACGCGACCTCTCGGGCGATGCCGCTTCAATGCAGTCATAGCATCCCGAGAAACCAACTCCGAGCCCTGCGCCGTGTTGAAGCGGGTTGACCATCCGTTCACCTGGCCTGACATCAAGCAGGAGCCACTATCACCGCCTCCCCGCGTAACCGCAACGTCCAAATCAGACGTCGCGTGAAGGAGGAATGGTTGTCGCTGCCTCCACGCGGTGTCAAGTAGGAGCAGTTGTCGCCGCCGCCCCGACCGTGTGAAGGAGGTGCGGCTCTCCCAGTCGCCCCGCCGCATGAAGGAGGAGTGGCTCTCGTCGCCGCCTCGCCGCAGTCGCATTCTACACTACCTCAGTGGCGACCGCGGAGGCTGTAGCGGCTCGTTCTCCCTAAGCGCCATGATGGTGCTGAGCTACGTGGATAGGGAACGGCGGCAACGGGACAGGCGCAACGCCGTGCATCGGGCGGAGTTCGCGGACTCCGACGTGCCGCTCCACAAATCCTTGTGGACCCAGGGCTCGCAGCCGCCTATGTCCGCGGTGGCTGCGGCCGCACTGCATGCGGCGCTGGAGCAGGCGGAGAAGAACATCCGCATGTGCTAGGCAGTGGCAGGGAAGTCCTGTCGCGACCCCATGCCCTTCCGCCACCCGAAGCCCGACGACAACAACTCCACCAATGACGACGGAGGTATCGCTGGCCAGCCCAGGATGGCATATGTGGTTAACGTCGAGTAGCTTGGCGTTTTTTAAGTTCACCGGACGAAATATCGTTCAGTTTTATTTAAAAATTATCCAAGTTTCCATGAAAATCATCCGCTTTATTTTAAATATGAATCAAAATTGTATATTTTTGATAATTTCCATTCAAAATGTGATCGGGCATTTACAGACAGCTTTGGATGGCCGTCTCCTACATCAGTGTTCACAGACTGGTCCTCACCGGTCCGCGGAGTGAAACGGTGTCCCGTTTGGGGTTCAGTGTTGGAGATGTCCTTAGTTTACAAAGAAAGTATCTCTTTGTTGACGCAAACAAAAAGAGTTTACTAGAAGCTTGTAAGATATATTGAAATACGTTCATATGTATTATTTGATTGTTGTTTGTCAGATATATTGAAATGTTATCATGTGCTTTTTTCTAGAATCCTTCACAACAAGTTTATCGTCGTCGGCTAGTGTTGGGGATATAACCCCACAATATGACCCGCCATATTGGGCCGGGTCATCCATGTGGCGGCTGAAGAGCAAGACCCAAGACGGGCCGAGGCGCCCAGGTGCAAGACCAACAGGGCGGCTCACAGAGTGGGCCGGCTTAAGGCCCAGCATCCGAAGACGGCGGTTCGTAGCCCCGAAGTGCAAGTCGCCAGGAGTTTCCTTACTTAGGGAATAAGATAAGATAGAAGCATACTAGGTCACGGGTCATGATACGACCCGGACTCTTGTAAACCTAGGGGCCTCAACCTGTATATAAAGGCGACTCCCTGAGACGGATTGATTAAGTTACAATCGATCAAGAGCTAGGTCAAGCAAATTCGCCCCCTTGTAATTGATCCCAACGCAATAAGCAAACAAGCAGGAAGTAGGCTATTACCTCAATCGTGAGGGGCCAAACCTGGGTAAATCCACGTCTCTCGATTCTGATCAACCCCGACAAGCTAACCTCCTAGTTGCGATGGCCTCACGACTAAGTCCTCACACTAAGACATCTGCCGTGACAAAACCACGACAGCTAGGTGAAGAAAATATGCCCTAGAGGCAATAATAAAGTTGTTATTTTATATTTCCTTATTTCATGATAAAGGTTTGTTATTCATGCTAGAATTGTATTGACCGGAAACTTAAATACATGTGTGAATACATAAACAAATACCGTGTCCCTAGTAAGCCTCTACTAGACTAGCTCGTTGATCAAAGATGGTTAAGGTTTCCTAGCCATAGACATGTGTTGTCATTTGATAACGGGATCACATCACTAGGAGAATGATGTGATGGACAAGACCCATCCATTAGCTTAGCATAATGATTGTTCAGTTTATTGCTATTGATTTCTTCATGTCAAATACATATTCCTTCGACTATGAGATTATGCAACTCCCGGATACCGGAGGAATACCGTATGTGCTATCAAACGTCACAATGTAACTGGGTGATTATAAAGATGATCTACAGGTATGTCCGAAGGTGTCTGTTGAGTTGGCATAGACCGAGATTAGGATTTGTCACTCCGAGTATCGGAGAGGTATATCTGGGCCCTCTCGGTAATACACATCATAAGCTTGCAAGCAAACGACTAAGGAGTTAGTCACGAGGTGATGTATTATAGAATGAGTAAAGAGAATTGCAGGTAACGAGATTGAACTAGGTATGAAGATACCGACGATCGAATCTCGGGCAAGTAACATACCGATGGACAACGGGAATTACGTATGTTGTCATAATGGTTCGACCGATAAAGATCTTCGTAGAATATGTAGGAGCCAATATGGGCATCCAGGTTCAGCTATTTGTTATTGACCGGAGAGGTGTCTCGGTCATGTCTACATAGTTCTCGAACTCGTAGGGTCCGCACGCTTAACGTTCGATGATGATATAGTGTTATATGAGTTATGTGATTTGGTGACCGAATGTTGTTCGGAGTCACAGATGAGATCACGGACATGACGAGGAGTCTCGAAATGGTCGAGAGTTAAAGATTGATATAGGATGATGGTATTCAGACACCAGAAGTGTTCCGGAGGGTATCGGGTACATATCGGGTCACCGGAAGGGGTTCCGGGCACCCCAGGCAAAAGATATGGGCCTTATGGGCCAAGAGGGGAAACGCACCAGCCACAAGGGGCTGGAGTGCCCCCCATATGGGCCGGCCTAAGGAGGGGAAGGAAAGGGGAGAAGGGAAAGGAAAGTGTGGATTATGGTTCCCACTTCCTTCCCTCTCCCCCCCCCCCCCCTCTTTCCTTCTCCCTCGGTTAAATATGGCAGGGGGGCGCCACTTGGGAAGGACCCCAAGTAGGATTCGGCCTACTTGGGGCGCCTCCTGGCTGCCTCCCCTCTCCCTCCCACCTATATATATGTGGGAGGGGGGCGCCTAGCACACCCCAGACAATTGCCTAGCCGTGTGTGGCGCCCCTTCCACCGTTTACACCCCCGGTCATATTTTCATAGTGCTTAGGCGAAACCCTGCGGAGATCACTTCACCATCACCGTCACCATGCCATCGTGCTGACGGAACTCATCTACTACCTCGATGTCTTGCTGGATCAAGAAGGCGAGGGACGTCACCGAGCTGAACGTGTGCAGAACGCGGAGGTGTCGTGCGTTCGGTACTTGATCGGTTGAAGCGCGAAGAAGTTCGACTACATCAACCGCGTTGTGAAACGCTTCCGCTTACGGTCTACGAGGGTACGTAGACACACTCTCCCCCTCGTTGCTATGCATCTCCATGGATAGATCATTGCGTGTGCATAGAAATTTTTTTGTTTTCCATGCAACGTTTCCCAACAGTGGCATCATGAGCCAGGTCTATGCGTAGATGATATGCACGAGTAGAACACAAAGAAGTTGTGGGCGGTGATGTTCATACTGCATACCACCAACGTCTTATTTTGATTCGGTAGCATTGTGGGATGAAGCGGCCCGCACCAACCTTACATGTCCACGTACATGAGACCGGTTCCACCGACTGACATGCAACTTGTTTTGCATAAAGGTGGCTGGCGGGTGTCTGTTTCTCCTACTTTAGTTTAATCGAATTTGACTGCGGCCGGTCCTTGAAGAAGGTTAAAACAGCAAACTTGACGAATCACCGTTGTGGTTTTTGCCGTAGGTAAGAACGTTTCTTGCTAGAAACCCGTAGCAGCCACGTAAAACTTGCAACAACAAAGTAGAGGACGTCTAACTTGTTTTTGCAGGGTATGTTGTGATGTGATATGGTCAAGACATGATGTGATATACGTTATTGTATGAGATGATCATGTTTTGTAAGTTATCAGGCAACCGGCAGGAGCCTTATGGTTGTCTCTTTATTGTATGAAATGCAAATGCCATGTAATTGCTTTACTTTATCGCTATGAGTTAGCAATAGTTGTAGAAGCAATAGTTGGCGAGACGACCACGACACAACGATGGAGATCAAGGTGTCGAGCCGGTGACGATGTAGATCATGATGATGCTTTGGAGATGGAGATCAAAAGCACAAGATGATGATGGCCATATCATGTCACATATTTTTTGATTGCATGTGATGTTTATTTTATATGCATCTTATTTTGCTTAGAACAACGGTAGCATTATAAGATGATCCTTTCACTAAATTTCAAGGTAAAAGTGTTCTCCCTGAGTATACATCGTTGCTACAGTTCATCGTTTTGAGACACCACGAGATGATCGGGTGTGATAGACTCTACGTTCACATACAACGGGTGTAAGACAGTTTTACACATGCAGAATACTTGGGTTAAACTTGACGAGCCTAGCATGTACAGACATGGCCTCGGAACACTGGAGACCGAAAGGTCGAACGTGAATCATATAGTAGATATGATCAACATAGAGATGTTCACCATTGCTGACTACCCCATCTCACGTGATGATCGGACATGGGTTAGTTGATTTGGATCATGTATCACTTAGATGACTTGAGGGATGTCTATTTAAGTGGGAGTTCTTAAGTAACTTGATTAATTGAACTTTAATTTATCATGAACTTAGTCCTGATAGTATTTGCAAATTATGTTGTAGATCAATAGCTCACGTTGTAGCTCCCCTATGTTTTTGATATGTTCCTAGAGAAAACTAAGTTGAAAGATGATAGTAGCAGTGATGCGGACTGGGTCCGTGATCTAAGGATTATCCTCATTGCTGCATAGAAGAATTATGTCCTTGATGCACCACTAGGTGACAGACCTATTGCAGGAGCAGATGTAGACATTATGAATGTTTGGCAAGCTCGATGTGATGACTACTTAATAGTTTAGTACACCATGCTTTACGGCTTAGAACCGGGACTTCAAAAATGTTTTGAACGCAACGGAGCATATGAGATGTTCCAAGAGCTGAAATTGGTATTTCAGACTCATGCCCATGTTGAGAGGTATGAGACCTATGACAAATACTTTGCCTACAAGATGGAGGAGAATAGCTCAGCCAGTGAGCATGTGCTCAGAATGTCTGGGTACTACAATCGCTTGAATCAAGTGGGAGTTAATCTTCCAGATAAGATAGTGATTGACATAGTTCTCTAGTCACTATCACCAAGCTACTAGAACTTCGTGATGAACTATAAATATGCAAGGGATGACGAAAACGATTCCCAAGCTCTTCGCGATGCTGAAATCGGCAAAGGTAGAAATCAAGAAAGAGCATCAAGTGTCGATGGTTAACAAGACCACTAGTTTTAAGAAAAAAGGCGAGGGAAAGAAAGGTAACTTGAAGAAGAATGGCAAGCAAGTTGCCACTCCCATGAAGAAGCCCAAAGCTGAACCCAAGCCTAAAACTGAGTGCTTCTACTGCAAAGGAAATGGTCACTAGAAGCGGAACTACCTCAAATACTTGGCGGATAAGAAGGATGGCAAAGTGAACAAAGGTATATTTGATTACATGTTATTGATGTGTATTTTACTTGTGTTCGTAGTAACCCCTAGGTATTTGATACCAATCCAGTTGCTGAGGTTAGTAACTCAAAACAGGAGTTGCAGAGACTAGTTAAAAGTGAGGTGACGATATGTGTTGGAAATGATTCCAAGGTTGATATGATCACCATCGCACACTCCGGGATTAGTGTTGAACCTAAATAAATGTTATTTGGTGTTTGCGTTGAGCATGAATATGATTGGATCATGTTTATTGCAATACGGTTATTCATTTAAGTCAGAGAATAATTGTTGTTCTGTTTACATGAATAAAACCTTCTATGGTCATACACCCAATGTAAATGGTTTATTGAATCTCGATCGTAGTGATACACATATTCATAATATTGATGCCAAAAGATGCAAAGTTGATAATGATAGTGCACCATACTTGTGGACTGCTATTTTGGTCATATTGGTGTAAAGCGCATGAAGATACTCCATGCAGATGGACTTTTGGAATCACTTGATTACGAATCATTTGATACTTGCGAACCATGCCTCATGGGCAAGATGACTAAAACTCCATTCTCCGAAACAATGGAGCGAGCTGATGACTTATTGGATATAATATATATCGATGTATGCGGTCCGATGAGTATTGAAGCACGCGGTGGGTATCGTTATTTTCTGACATTCACAGATGATTTGAGTAGGTATGGGTATATCTACTTGATGAAACACAAGTCTAAAACATTTGAAAAGTTCAAAGAATTTCAGAGTGAAGTGGAGAATCATCGTAACAAGAAAATAAAGTTTCTACGATCTGATCGTGGAGGCGAATATTTGAGTTACGAGGTTGGCCTTCATTTAAACAATGTGGAATAGTTTCAGAACTCATGCCACCTGGAACACCACAGCGTAATGGTGTGTCCGAACATCGTAACCGTACTTTATTAGATATGGTGCGATCTATGATGTCTCTTACTGATTTACCACTATCGTTTTGGGGTTATGCATTAGAGACAACCGCATTCACATTAAATAGGGCACCGTCTAAATCCGTTGAGACGACACTGTATGGTTTGGCAAGAAACCTAAGTTGTCATTTCTTAAAGTTTGGGGTTACGACACTTATGTCAAAAGGCTTCAGCCTAATAAGCTCGAACCCAAATCGAAGAAGTGCGTCTTCATAGGATACCCTAAGAAAACAATTGGGTACACCTTCCATCACAGATCCGAAGGCAAGATCTTTATTACTGAGAATGGGTCCTTTCTAGAGAAGGAGTTTCTCTCGAAAGAAGTGAGTGGGAGGAAAGTAGAACTTGATGAGGTAAATGTACCTTCTCTCGAATTGGAAAGTAGTACATCAGAGAAAACTGTTCCCGTGATGCCTACACCAACTAGAGAGGAAGCTAATGATGATGATCATGAAACTTCAGATCAAGTTACTACTAAATTTCATAGGTTGACCAGAGCACGATCCACACCAGAGTGGTACGGTAATCCTGTCCTGGAAGTCAAGTTACTAGACAAAGGCGAACCTACAAGCTATGAAGAAGCTATGATGAGTTCCGACAGATGGCTTGAGGCCATGAAATCTGAGATAGGATCCATATATGAGAACAAAGTGTGGACTTTAGTGGACTTGCCCAATGATCGGCAAGCCATAGAGAATAAATGGATCTTCAAGAAGAACACTGACGCTGATGGTAATGTTACTATCTACAAAGCTCGACTTGTCGCAAAAGGTTTTCGACAAGTTCAAGGGGTTGACTACGATGAGACTTTCTCACCCGTAGCGATGCTTAAGTCTGTCCGAATCATGTTAGCAATTGCCGCATTTTATGATTATGAAATCTGGCAAATGGACGTCAAAAATTGCATTCCTTAATGGATATCTTAAAGAAGAGTTGTATATGATGCAACCAGAAGGTTTTGTCGATCCTAAAGGTGCTGACAAAGTGAGCAAGCTCCAGCGATCCATCTATGGACTGGTGCAAGCATCTCGGAGTTGGAATATACGCTTTGATAAGGTGATCAAAGCATATGGTTTTATACAGACTTACGCTGAAGCCTGTATTTACAATAAAGTGAGTGGGAGCTCTGTAACATTTCTGATATTATATGTGGATGACATATTATTGATTGGAAATGATATAGAATTTCTGGATAGCATAAAAGGATACTTGAATAAGAGTTTTCAATAAAAGACCTCGGTGAAGCTACTTATATATTGGGCATCAAGATCTATAGGGATAGATCGAGACGCTTAATAGGACTTTCACAAAGCACATACCTTGACAAAGTTTTGAAGAAGTTCAAAATAGATCAGTCAAAGAAAGGGTTCTTGCCTGTGTTGCAAGGTGTGAAGTTGAGTAAGACTCACAACCCGACCACAGCAGAAGATAGAGAGAGAATGAAAGTCATTCCCTATGCCTCAGCCATAGGTTCTATAAAGTATGCCATGCGGTGTACCAGACCTATTGTGTGCCTTGGCATGAGTTTGGCAAGGGGGTACAATGGTGATCCAGGAGTAGATCACTGAACAGCGGTCAAAATTATCCTTAGTTACCTAAGAGGACTAAGGGAATATTTCTCGGTTATGGAAGTGATAAAGAGTTCGTCGTAAAAGGTTACGTTGATGCAAGCTTTAACACTGATCCAGATGACTCTGAGTCTCAATCTGGATATGTATTGAAAGTGGGAGCAATTACCTAGAGTAGCTCCATGCAGAGCATTGTAAACATAAAAATTTGCAAAATACATACGGATCTGAATATGGCAGACCCATTGACTAAACTTCTCTCACAAGCAAAACATGATCACACCTTAATACTCTATGGGTGTTAATCACATGGCGATGTGAACTAGATTATTGACTCTAGTAAACTCTCTGAGTGTTGGTCACATGGCGAAGTGAACTATGGGTGTTAATCACATGGCGATGTGAACTAGATTATTAACTCTAGTAAATTCTTTGGGTGTTAATCACATGGCGATGTGAACTAGATTATTGACTCTAGTGCAAGTGGGAGACTGAAGCTAATATGCCCTAGAGGCAATAATAAAGTTGTTATTTTATATTTCCTTATTTCATGATAAAGGTTTATTATTCATGCTAGAATTGTATTGACTGGAAACTTAAATACATGTGTGAATACATAAACAAATACCGTGTCCCTAGTAAGCCTCTACTAGACTAGCTCGTTGATCAAAGATGGTTAAGGTTTCCTAGCCATAGACATGTGTTGTAATTTGATAATGGGATCACATCATTAGGAGAATGATGTGATGGACAAGACCCATCCGTTAACTTAGCATAATGATCGTTCAGTTTATTGCTATTGCTTTCTTCATGTCAAATACATATTCCTTCGACTATGAGATTATGCAACTCCCGGTTACCGGAGGAATACCTTGTGTGCTATTAAACATCACAACGTAACTGGGTGATTATAAAGATGCTCTACAGGTATGTCTGAAGGTGTTTGTTGAGTTGGCATAGTTCGAGATTAGGATTTGTCACTCCGAGTATCGGAGAGGTATATCTGGGCCCTCTCGGTAATACACATCATAAGCTTGCAAGCAAACGACTAAGGAGTTAGTCACGAGGTGATGAATTACGGAACGAGTAAAGAGACTTGCCGGTAATGAGATTGAACTAGGTATGAAGATACCGACGATCGAATCTCGGGCAAGTAATATACTGATGGACAAAGGGAATTACGTATGTTGTCATAACGGTTCGACCGCTAAAGATCTTCATAGAATATGTAGGAGCCAATATGGGCATCCAGGTTCCGCTATTGGTTATTGACCGGAGAGGTGTCTCGGTCATGTCTACATAGTTCTCGAACCCGTAGGGTCCGCACGCTTAACGTTCGATGACGATATAGTGTTATATGAGTTATGTGATTTGGTGACTGAATGTTATTCGGAGTCCCGGATGAGATCACGGACATGACGAGGAGTCTCGAAATGGTTGAGAGGTAAAGATTGATATATAGGATGATGGTATTCGGACACCGGAAGTGTTCCGGAGGGTACCGGGTACATATTGGGTCACCGGAAGGGGTTCCGGGCACCCCCGGCAAAAGATATGGGCCTTATGGGCCAAGAGGGGAAACACACCAGCCACAAGGGGCTGGTGTGCCCCCCATATGGGCCAGCCTAAGGAGGGGAAGGAAAGGGGAGAAGGGAAAGGAAAGTGTGGATTATGATTCCCACTTCCTTCCCTCCTCCCCCCCCCCCCTCTTTCCTTCTCCCTCGGTTAAATATGGCAGGGGGGCGCCACTTGGGGAGGACCCCAAGTAGGATTCAGCCTACTTGGGGCGCCTCCTGGCTGCCTCCCCTCTCCCTCCCACCTATATATATATATATGTGGGAGGGGGGCGCCTAGCACACCCCAGACAATTGCCTAACCGTGTGCGGCGCCTCCCTCCACCGTTTACACCCCCGGTCATATCTTCGTAGTGCTTAGGCGAAGCCCTGCGGAGATCACTTCACCATCACTGTCACCACGCCGTCGTGCTGACGAAACTCATCTACTACCTCGATGTCTTGCTGGATCAAGAAGGCGAGGGACGTCACCGAGCTGAACGTGTGCGGAACGCGGAGGTGCCGTGCGTTTGGTACTTGATCGGTTGAAGCGCGAAGACGTTCGACTACATCAACCGCGTTGTCAAACGCTTCCGCTTACTGATACGTCTCCAACGTATCTATAATTTTTTATTGTTCCATGCTGTTATATTATCATTCTTGGATGTTTTACAATCATTTTATAGCAACTTTATATCATTTTTTGGGACTAACCTATTGATATAGTGCCCAGTGCCAGTTGCTGTTTTTTGCTTGTTTTTTACTTCACAGGAAATCAATACCAAACGGAGTCCAAACGCAGCGAAACTTTTTGGTGATTTTTTCTTGACGAGAAGACACAAGTTGGGCCAAGAAAGTACCTGAGGGGGGCTCCGAGGGGAGCACAACCCACCAGGGCGCGCCTGGGGGCCCAGGCGTGCCCAGGTGGGTTGTGCCCACCTCGGCCACCTCCCGCACCGCCTCTTTGCTCTATAAATACCCCAATATTCCAGAAACCCTAGGGGAGTCGACGAAAATCAATTCCAGCCGCCGCAAGTTCCAGAAACCATAGATCCAATCTAGACACCATCACGGAGGGGTTCATCATCCTCATTGGTGCCTCTCCGCTGATGCGTGAGTAGTTCATTGTAGACCTACGGGTCCGTAGGCAGTAGCTAGATGGCTTCCTCTCTCTCTTTTGATTGTCAATACAATGGTCTCTTGGAGATCTATTTAATGTAACTCTTTTTGCGGTGTGTTTGTTGGGATCCGATGAACTTTGAGTTTATGATCAGATCTATGTTTTTATACATGAAAGTTATTTGAGTCTTTTGTTCTCTTATATGCATGATTGCTTATAGCCTCGTATTTATTCTTCGAATCTTTGGTTTAGTTAGGCCAACTAGATCGATTTTTCTTGCCATGGGAAGAGGTGCTTTGTGATGGGTTCGATCTTACGGTGCTTGATCCCAGTGACAGAAGGGGAACCGACACGTATGTATCGTTGCTATTAAGGATAACAAGATGGGGTCTATTTCTACATAAATAGATCTTGTCTACATCATGTCATCGTTCTTATTGCATTACTCCGTTTCTCCATGAACTTAATACACTAGATGCATGCTGGATAGCGGTCGATGTGTGGAGTAATAGTAGTAGATGCAGGCAGGAGTCGATCTACTAATCTTGGACGTGATGCCTATATAATGATCATTGCCTGGATACCGTCATAATTATTTGAAGTTCTATCAATTTCCCAACAGTAATTTGTTTACCCACCGTATGCTATTTTTCTCGAGAGAAGCCACAAGTGAAATCTACGGCCCCCGGGTCTATTTTCTCATCATATATTTTCATATCTATTCTGCTATTTGCCTTTTTATTTATTTGCCACTTTTATTTTCAGATCTATATTTCTAAAAACCCAAAAATATTTTGCTTCACTTTATTTTATTCGTGATCAATTTATCAAATCTACTACAATTTATCTCCCATCCGTTTGCCAATTTCTGGCGCCGTTACCTGAAAGGGATTGACAACCCCTTTAACACGTCGGGTTGCAAGTATTTGTTCTTTGTGTGCAGATGCTGTTTACGTAGTGTTGCTTGGTTCTCCTACTGGTTCGATAACCTTGGTCTCATCACTGAGGGAAATACCTACCGTTGTTGTGCTGCATCATCCCTTCCTCTTTGGGGAAATACCGACGTAGTTCAAGCCAACATCAAAAGGAATTTCTGGCGCCGTTGCCGGGGAGACATCATGAACATCTACCAGGTTCCTAATCACAAATCCCATCTCCTTGCAATTTACATTATTTGCCATTTGCCTCTCGTTTTCCTCTCCCCCACTTCACAAAAATTTGCCGTTTTATTCGCCCTCTTTCTCGCTCACCGTTTTCTCGTCAGATCTCTTAATTGCTTGAACTTGTCATCATGAGTGACTTTGGTATGGCAGAAACAGATGATGGCCTAACTCCTAAAATTGGACGATCTGGCAATCTGGATGCTAAAACTTTTGTTTTGGGGCAAGGGAATGTTATAGGAAAAGAACGTATCCAAGAATTTTTCAATTGTGTTGGAAATTTAAGTCTTGATGATGTTCCTATACTTAAAAGGACTAAATCTTATGCGGAAGCTATCTCAGCACTAGTTCTGAAACTTGAAAATAAATTTATTCGCACTCATCCTACCTTGCAAAGAATGTTTTATGAGCTACCCGGCATAAATAATCCTAAGGCTAAAAAGTTGGCCACTCTTGTTCTTATGAATGAATTTGACTACATAATACGGGAAGCTAGGGAAATCTTTGATTTTTATGGTATGAATCGTGAAAAACCCGTGATAGATGAAATTCTTTATAATAGTGATTATGTTCTAAGACATTTCCTTGGGGATAATCAAATCTTTGATGAGAACCTTAAAAAGGACGTCCCCGTTTTAGATATAATCCAACAAGTTTTCAATGATGTTAATCAGCACAATTCTTGGATTGTTGCCGGAAATCAAGGGGGGTATGATGATAAGCAACTTGATAGTGCTAAAGTCTCTATGGATAAGGTGTTTTATGTTGTTTTTGCAAAACCTTCTGACAAAAACACCTCTAAGGAAAATAAGAACAAAGATGACAATACTTAGATCTTTGCATTATGCCTAGCTAAGGGCGTAAAACGATAGCGCTTGTTGGGAGGCAACCCAATGAATAAAATTTATTTTTGTCTTTTTATTTCTATTCTTGAGTGTTTGCACAATTATGCTACTGTTATGATTGTGTTTTTTGTGTTTTAATTAGTGTTTGTACCAAGTAAAGCCTTTAGGATAGCTTTGGTGATAGTTGATTTGATCTTGTTGGAAAACAGAAACTTTTGCGTCCAGTAAAACAATTTTAAATTTCACAGAAGCGGCGAAAAATTCTAAAGTTTTTAGAAAATATTTATATACAAATTCCCTCAGTTGTCTTAATTTTTCAGAATTTTTAGAGTTACATAAGTATAATAACAATTCGCATCTTTACAGACTATTCTGTTTTTGACAGATTCTGTTTTCTTTGCATTGTGTGCTTATTTTGATGAATCTATGGTTTTTATTGGAGGATATGAGCCATGGTAAAGTTAGAATACAGTAGATATAATGCAAGATGAAAATTTGAATGGGTTTTCTACGGTACTTAAAGTAAAGATTAGTTTTCTTATACTAATGGATCTCATGAAGGTTTTGTTGGGTTGTGTGTGATTGAAGTTTTCAAGTTTTGGGTGAGATCACGATGGACGAAGGAATAAGGAGTAAGAAGAGCCTAAGCTTGGGGATGCCCCATGGCACCCCAAGCCATTATCCAAATAGAAGCAAGCAACTAAGCTTGGTGATGCCCGAGTGGCATCCCCTCTTTCTTCTAATGACCATCGGTATTTTACTTGGAGCTATATTTTTATTCGTCACATATCATGAGTTTTGCTTGGATCATCTTGTATGATATGAGTCTTTGCTTGTTTTGCTTTTTATTTTTAGTCATGAATCCTTGTTGGATACACCTATTTGAGAGGGCCAAAATTATGCTATGACTTGTTAGAATTGCTCTCTATGCTTCACTTAAATCTTTATGAGCTATGGAATTGCTCTAAGTGCTTCACTTATATCTTTTTGAGCACAGTGTGCTTTAGTATTTTTGAAGAAATGCTCTCATGCTTCACTTAGATTTATTTGAGAGTTAGTAATTTTTTTTAGAAATTCTCTCTTGCTTCACTTAAATTATTTTGAGAGAAGAAAATTTTATGCTCATGTTCTTCACTTAGATTTGTTTGAGCTATCAAAAGCAACATATAAAATTAGTCCCAAAGTGATAGATATCCAAGAGGGATATAATAAAAACTTTCATGAAGATCATTGGACAAAATAAACTTGATTCCTTGTAATAGTTTTGTGATATGTTGATATAATATGTGAGTCATGTTGATGAGTAATTATGGCTTAGTAAGAATATTGGTGTTAAGGTTTGTGATTCCCTATGCAAGCATGAAAGTCAATAGTTATGCAATGAAATTACATCCTACTTGTGGTGCATTATTCGGTGTTAGTTATGCTTAATGATCGCTTATGAGATTTTTCATTTCTTGGTTGGATGCTTCTCAATCTTTTGCTAGCCTTCATTCGCACTAAGTATGATCACTACTTGTGCATCCAAAATCCTTAAACCAGTTTTGCCATATGAGTCCACTATACCTACCTATATGCGGTATTTCCATGTCGTTCTAAGCAAATTTATATGTGCCATCTCTAATTTCAAAATAAATTTCTCTTTTGTGTGCTCGTACCGCTCATGAAACGGTAGGGGGTGGCTGATATATTTCCATGCTAGATGTGTTTATTCTCAAGATGAGTGTTTATTCACTTGTCATTGCACGAGAGTACGGCAAAGGT
The DNA here is from genome assembly GCA_011799875.1 of Thinopyrum elongatum. NCBI lineage: Eukaryota > Viridiplantae > Streptophyta > Magnoliopsida > Poales > Poaceae > Thinopyrum > Thinopyrum elongatum. Next base: position 652,319,279 of record CM022303.1, on the reverse strand, counting down.
ATTAGGGATGCCCAGTCCCGAAGTGAAAAATGAATTTACTTTATGTTGTCAAATAATAAATTCCTTGAAAAGTGTTGGTATGGAGGGCACCCGTGGATACGGCTAGCCATGGAAAGTGAAAGTATGGTGGTGTAACACCCCCAGTGGTTAACTACAGTAATCACCCTTTTGATTATGCCATGTCATCATGTTTAACAGTGCATGATCATCATTTGCATCATAATGCATTTCAACTTCTAACTCAAAATCCAAATTTAAATGAAAGTGGGAAATAAAAGTTGTTCAAACTGGAAAACTAAAATGTGCCTCATGTTGCAAATATTCCCATAGCATTTATAAAAATGATTGCAACATTAGTTGGAATTGTAAAAGGACTCGAACAACTAGAAACAGCAGCAACATAGCACTATTCAATCCTTTTTCAATTTAAATAAAATCCAACCAAAAGATATGGACCCCAAACCAATTTCTAGCAGTGACAAATAATACACTGTAAATAATGGAGCAAGTCTCATATTTTACAAAAGTCTTTTGGACTAAAAATAAAAGACAAAACAGAAAAAGGAATAAAGAAAAACAGAAAAAGAACAAAAGAAAATAAAGCCCCCCCCCTCGCTGGGCCTCGGCCCAGCTAGCCACTGGGCTAGCCAGGCCGGCCCAGCCGGCGCCCACTCCCCTCCCCCATATCTCCCACCCCCCCCGAAACCCTAGCCGCTACCCCCACCCCCTCGCTCATTCCCCCCCCCCCCGATCCAGAAATTCTGGATCGGGATCGACCCCCCCGTCACCCGTCCCGGCCGGCCGTCCCCACCGCCTCCCCGCGCCGATCTGCCATCGCCTGTCACCCCACTCCCCCCCCCCACTCGATCCCCTTTTCCCCTGGATCGGATCGGGCAGAGGCGCCCCGATCCCGACCCCGCCGCCGCGCGGCCCTGACCCGGCGCCGCCCGCTCCGTCGCCGCCTTCTCCTCCGCCTCGCCCGTCGCGCCTCCTCGTCTCCTCCCCGACGCGTACCCGGACAACTCGCGTCGCCCGGAGCCACCCCACGCCCTCGACACCACGCCGCCGCCCCGAGACCTCGCCGCCCGCCCGAGGACATCGCCGCCGTCGCTTCCTCGCCTCCCTCCTCACCGGACGCCATCAAGCCTCGCCGCCCCCCCCCCCCCCCCCCCCGTCCTCTACGCGGCCGTGAGCCCCTCTCCTTCACTCTTCTCCTCTGCAGCTCGAACGCCCCCGCTCCCCGCAGCTGCACCGCCACTCGCCGACCCCGTCCTGGCGCCGCGTTGCCTCTGCTCTGCCACATCCAGCCGCAAAGAGAAGGGTTTGGTGGGGGGGGGGGGTGGAGAGATAATTGGGAGTGATGGGTGGTGGGGGGGATGTTTCGAGGGGGTTGGGGACGGACGAGTTGGGGTAGAGGGTTATTGAGAGGTTGTGAACTTTTGTGTTGGGTGGTGGTTGGGTGCAGGAACGGAAGGGTGTTGGGTAGGGGGGAGGGGGGGAGAAGTTAAGGAATTGGGGGGGGATGAGGTTGACAATGTTGGCGGGGATGGTGGGTTGGTGTGTGGGTCGGGTGTTGTGGTGGTGTGTTGGGTTTTGTGGGTTGGGTTGTGTTTTGTGGGTTTGCGGGAAGGATATTGGGTGTTTGTGGTGGGTGGGGTGGGGAAGGGGGTATGTGTGCGTGGCGGTGGTGGTTAGTTTTTTGTCGAGTTTAGGGGTGTGTTGATGTTGGGGTTCGGTTGTTGTTGTGTTGGGGTGTGTGGGAGTTGGGGGGTTGGTAGGTGGGTGTGGTGGGGGGTGTTGGTTTTGTTGTGTGATGTGGTGGGGTGTGGTGTATTGTTGTTAATTTGTTTTGGTTGGGATGGTATGTTGGGGGGGGTGGAGTGGATGGGTGGGTGGGCTTGTTGTGTTGTGGAGTGGGGGGTGGGTATGGGGGTTTATGTATTTAGTTTGTTTGGGAACGGGTGGTGTGATGATTTATTGTCTGGTGTATGTCTTGGGGTGTGGTGTTGGGTTGTGGTGTGTTTTGAGGGGTTTGGCTTGGTAGGGTGTTTGTGAGGGTTGGTATTCTCCGTCTCTCCTTTTCTTCTTTTCTTGTTCTTCCTCGGGGGTCTCTTCTGTTATCTGTCTCCCAGTCCATCCCCCATGTTCCTTGTTCGCACCTCCCCTCGCCACTTGCCGCGCTTCCCTCTTCCGGCCGCTACTCACCCCCCCTCACCCGCGCTGCAGCTGCTCGTCGTTCGCCGGCGCCTTCCCGCGCCTCCACCCGCTCCGGCCACCGCGCCGTCGCCCGCGCCGCGCCCCCCTAGGCGAGCGCCCATGCGCCCGTGCCCGTGGTGGCCCGGACTTGTCCGGCCCCACGCAGCCGCGCCGCGGACATGTCCGCCCCTGGGCCACTGACCCCAGGGCCCCACCCCGAAACGTTTTTTTTTTTGAAAAATTAAAAATTATAATTAATAAAAATAATTAATTAATTAATTAGTTAATTAATTAAGTTAATTAACCCTGTTTAGATTAGTCTAATTTAATTAATTAGTTTAATTAAATGTTAATTAATTAGTTAATCACTAATTAGCCTAATGTGAGTATGACAGGTGGGACCCACTGGTCCTGACGTCATGCTGACGTCATGCTGACGTCAGCAAGACACTGTTTCGGATAATGTTAATTTAAATAATTAATTAAATTCCAGAAATTAATAAAAACTTTAGAAAATCATATAAAATAATCCGTAGCTCAGATGAAAATACTTTCTACATGAAAGTTGCTCAGAACGACGAGACGAATCCGAGTACGCGATCCGTTCGTCCGTCACACGTCCCTAACTATCCGAACATGCAACATTCCCCCTCCGGTTCGTCTATCCGATAAATCCAAAGACCCGGGAAATATCACCAGATATTCTCCCGCAACTCCTGATACGTATAGTACTGCGTTAGACTACCCCTAGCACCGTGTATCGTATTTGTCATGCTCATGTTTGCTATATATTTATACTGTTTCCTCCCCCTCTTCTCTCTCGATAGCCCCCGACCCTGACGTCGTCCCCGAGACCGACGCAGCTCCGGATCCCGAAGACACCATAGACGACCTTGCCCTTGCCGCCGAGCAACCAGGCAAGCCCCTCCCTTGAGCATACCGATATCGCCCATTCTAATTTCTCATGCTTGCATTAGAATTACTTCTGCTGCTGCTTTACCTATTCTGATGCATAGCCTGTTCATTGTAACCTGCTGTTGATAATTACCTACATATCCTAAACTGTTTAGTCTAAGCTGGGTAGAGACCTATCAGTGACCCCACTTATCCCGACTGCCGCGCTGGATCGTCAGAAGACCCGATCAACGGGATTGAAGACCAGGCCCCGACACCGCACATCACCCCCCTTAGTTGTAACGACACTGCAGCGTTACTATCGAGTGCCGAGGGTGAAACCTCTTGTAGCACTTCTGATGTTAACTCTGTAGAGTAGCTATTCGGTCGTGGTCATCGAGGGTGATTCCTCCTTCACCGCTTCCGATAACGACGCTGTCCTACAACGCCTCAAGTGTGGACCCAGTGAGGGTGATCCCTCCTAGTTCACCTTGATGGATACATCGAGTGGGAATTCAATGAGGGTGATACCTCGGATTCCCTGATGTTATGGACACACGGATACTTGGACCTTACATTGTTACTTGGAAAGGCGGATCGACCCTGAGGGGTACCCGCGTGTGATGTGAAGGCGGGTTGCCAGTGTGGTGCCCGAGTGGTGAATACGAGGCGCGGCCGGGCATTCTTAACCCTTGCCGCAAGTCCTCGAGACGGGGCGACGGGGTCACATCTTTCGTGAGTCTCTGCTCGTTACCGCAAGCCCCTAGTCCTAGCGATTTGGATATTTGATCCGAGCAGGCCTCTGGTCTGATAGCACTAACCATCACGTGGGCATAGTATGGGCGTTCTGCATCGTAGCATCAGCCGAAAGCTCTGTCAGACGTCCAGTTCAGCATGGTGGCACGGACGGACCGGCGCCCTCCTGGTGCCAGGCTTCTCCCTGCGCGCAACGACTCGGAGTGCACAGGGCGATGGCCCAAGACCTCTGAGCGCTTAGGATGTAGACCGACGGGGACCTCTCTGCTGAGCCGTAGGTAGGGTTGCGATGTGTCGTTTGGCCGAGGCCGGGCATGACCCAGGAAAGTGTGTCCGGCCGGAGTTAATCGAGCGTGTTGGGTAAGTTGGTGCACCCCTGCAGGGAAGAACATTTCTATCGATAGCCGGTCCTACGGTAAAGGACACTCGAGTTGTATCCTGATTGATACAATTTAGAACTGGATACCTGTGATGAGACCTGTATGTATGGCTCTGGGATTGCTTCTCGCAGGGAGTCGAGAAGGGATCTCAGGACGAGGTTTGAAGACGTTATGGCTCTGGGATTGCTTTCTCGCAGGGAGTCGAGAAAGGATCTCTGGGTGAGGTTGATATTATTACTGCTACATTATATGGTATTGTTCTACTCTCTTCTACTGCTGCAAGACCGCTGAAGATGCTAGTCTTCGATAGGACTAGGCCTTCTCTCTATTCTGGCATTTCTGCAGCCCAGTCCACATATACAGCCTCCCCTTGATAATGTTGCATATGTAGTGTAGATCCTTGCTTGCTGAGTACTTCTGAGTACTCACGGTTGCTTTGTTTTCCTTTTTCTCCCCATATCAGTTTGACGTGACCAGAGGACGGAGCCCCCTGAGACCGATGCCCCGACGATCGTTACTACTACTACCCAGAGGATGGATACTACTACGAGTTGACTGACGACCAGGAGTAGGATCGGAGGGTCCCAGGCAGGAGGCCTTCGCCTTTCGATCGTAGTGTTTTATTTTGCCCCGCCTTTCTAAAGGCCTTTCTGTACTTTCTTTTATATCTGTACTCAGATATCTGATGCTTCCGCTGACGCTTGTTCGCAAGCTTATGTATTCGAGCCCTCGAGGCCCTGGCTTGTAATATAAAGCTTGTATGACTTTATTTATGTTTTAGAGTTGTGTTGTGATATCTTCCCGTGAGTCCTTAGGCTTGATCGTGTGCATTTGCGTGTATGAATAGTGCACGATCGGGCCGGGGGCGTCACAAGTTGGTATCAGAGCCGACTGACTGTAGGAATCCCCCTTTCCAACTCCTTGAACGAAGTTGAGTCTAGTAACCGAAAACTGTTTTACTAACTTGGCTGTGTGGCTTACGGGCCCACGTCGCCAATTGGGAGGTATTAGTATCTTTTATTCCTCATCTTTACTCTGGGACTCTGACCTCTCTTCCTTTCGGGTTAACTAAAGTTTACTAACGCCGACACTTAGGATCTCGTAATTCTCGTCCACCCGGAGAGCTGGATATCTGTGCGATTTCCCTGACATTGATCTGATTAGTCTGATAATCATTTTCCTTTCCATTGTTTTGTCTAACCTTTCTCTCCGAGATCGGTTATACTTCTCCTTGTCTTTTGACAATCATGAGTTCCCTCTGTTTCAGATGGATCGTTTGTTTCCACCACACCCTGCGACGCAGCTACCAGCTGTTCGAGCAGGGATACATCCAGAGTACATTCTTTATCCACTGGGGCAGATGTCAATCCGTTACAATGCCCCAGTACTATCTCCTCCAGATACCCGCAAAGACTTTGTGATCTATTGTGATGCATCCCGTGAAGGATTAGGCTGTGTCCTAATGCAAGAGCGTAAAGTGATTGCTTATGGCTCTCGTCAGTTGCGCCCACATGAAGAGAATTATCCGGTACATGATCTAGAACTAGCTGCTGTCATCTATGCACTGCAGTTGTGGCGACATTATCTCCTCGGTAATCGTTGCGAGATCTACACGGATCATAAAAGTCTGAAGTACTTGTTCACTCAACCATCTCTAAACCTCCGTCAGCAAAGATGGATGGAGACCATTGCGGACTATGATTTGGGTATTTCCTATACCCCTGGCAAGGCTAACGTGATGGCTGATGCCTTAAGCCGCAAGTCCTATTGCGACAACCTCATGGTTAGGCGAGCTCAACCTCGTCTTTTCGAAGAACTGTGCAAGCTGAATCTGCTTATTGTTCCACAGGGATCTCTTAATAACCTTGTGATACAACCAGATCTTGAGATAGCTGTTAAGAGTGCACAAGCTAAAGATGCTGAAGTTGATCTGATGAAGAAAGACCTTCACCTTGTAAAGTACAGGGATTTCTCGCTGTCTGAAGATGGAACCTTGTATTTCAGAGACCGCATTGTCGTACCTCGCTTCGAGCTTATGACTGACAAAGTCATGAAGGAGGCACATGATACCCCGCTGTCTATTCATCCGGGTAGCACCAAGATGTATCGTGATCTCCGTCAAAGGTACTGGTGGTCTAGAATGAAGCAAGACATTGCTCGATATGTTGCTGAATGTGATGTGTGTCGACGCGTTAAAGCAGAACATCAGAAGCCTGCTGGAATTCTGCAACCACTTCCTATTCCTTTATGGAAATGGGATAAGGTTCAGATGGATTTCATTACAGGACTTCCCAGGTCACAGAAGGGTCACGATGCTATTCTTGTCGTTGTCGACCAACTCTCTAAAGTTGCACACTTTCTGCCTGTCAAGGAGACGATCACTGCTAGTCAGTTAGCAGAGTTATATATCTCCAGAATTGTTTCACTCCACGGTATTCCGAAAGAGATCAGTTCAGACCGTGGCAGCATATTCACTGGTCATTTCTGGGAAAGTTTCCAAAAGGCTATGGGAACTCATATCACCTGGAGTTCAGCTTATCACCCCCAATCCCAAGGCCAAGTTGAACGAGTCAATCAAGTGCTTGAAGACATGCTTCGGGCTTGTGTTATTTCATTTGGCAAGAAGTGGGAAGAATCTCTTCCATATGCTGAGTTCTCCTATAACAACAGCTATCAAGCCAGCTTGAAAATGGCCCCCTTTGAAGTTCTCTATGGACGTAAGTGTCGAACCCCTCTGAATTGGTCAGAAACTGGGGAACGACCGCTCGTGGGTCCAGATATTATTCAACACGCCGAAGAACAAGTCCGAATTGTCCGGGAAAATCTCAAGGCGGCTCAGGACCGCCAGAAGAGCAACTATGATCGCAAACGATGGGGTTTGACTTATCAACCTGGTGATCAAGCTTATCTACGTGTCACCCCTATGAAGGGCACTCACCGTTTTGGAATCAAGGGCAAGTTAGCTCCACGCTACATTGGTCCTTTCCGCATTATTGCTAGACGTGGTCAGGTGGCATATAAACTGGAGTTGCCGCCGCAATTCTCCCATATCCACGACGTCTTTCATGTGTCGCAACTTCGTAAATGCTTCAAGGAATCTCCGCACCGAGCTGTGGATCACGAGATGCTTGAATTGCAAGATGATCTATCTTATAAGGAGCATCCGATCCGCATTCTCGATGAAGCTGAACGTCGAACCCGTCAGAAGGTTACCAAGTTCCTCAAAGTGCAGTGGTCAAACCATACTGAAGATGAAGCCACTTGGGAACGCGAGGATAATCTTCGTGCGGAATACCCCGAACTTTTTCCTTCTACTTCTTAATTCTCGGGACGAGAATTCTTGTTAGTAGAGGAGATTTGTAACACCCCCAGTGGTTAACTACAGTAATCACCCTTTTGATTATGCCATGTCATCATGTTTAACAGTGCATGATCATCATTTGCATCATAATGCATTTCAACTTCTAACTCAAAATCCAAATTTAAATGAAAGTGGGAAATAAAAGTTGTTCAAACTGGAAAACTAAAATGTGCCTCATGTTGCAAATATTCCCATAGCATTTATAAAAATGATTGCAACATTAGTTGGAATTGTAAAAGGACTCGAACAACTAGAAACAGCAGCAACATAGCACTATTCAATCCTTTTTCAATTTAAATAAAATCCAACCAAAAGATATGGACCCCAAACCAATTTCTAGCAGTGACAAATAATACACTGTAAATAATGGAGCAAGTCTCATATTTTACAAAAGTCTTTTGGACTAAAAATAAAAGACAAAACAGAAAAAGGAATAAAGAAAAACAGAAAAAGAACAAAAGAAATAAAGCCCCCCCCCCCGCTGGGCCTCGGCCCAGATGGCCAATGGGCTAGCCGGCCCGCCCAGCCGGCGCCCACTCCCTCCCCCATATCTCCCACCCCACCCGAAACCCTAGCCGCTACCCCCACCCCCTCGCCTCATTCCCCCCCCCCCCGATCCAGAAATTCTGGATCGGGATCGACCCCCCGTCGCCCGTCGCGGCGCGCCGTCCCCGACCGCCTCCCCGCGCCGATCTGCCATCGCCTGTCACCCCACTCCCCCCCCCACTCGATCCCCTTTTCCCCTGGATCGGATCGGGGCAGAGGCGCCCCGATCCCGACCCCGCCGCGCGCGGCCCTTGACCCGGCGCCGCCCCGCTCCGTCGCCGCCTTCTCCGCGCCTCGCCGTCTCGCCCTCCTCGTCTCCTCCCCGACGCGTGACCCGGACACTCGCGTCGCCCGAGCCACCACCGACGCCCTCGACACCACGCCGCCGCCCGAGACCTCGCCGCCCGCCCGAGGACATCGCCGCCGTCGCTTCCTCGCCTCCCTCCTCACCGGACGCCATCACGCCTCGCGCCCCCCCCCCCCCCGTTCCTCTACGCGGCCGTGAGCCCCTCTCCTCACTCTTCTCCTCTGCAGCCGAACGCGCCCCGCTCCCGAGCTGCACCGCCACTCGCCGAACCCCGTCCTGGCGCCGTGTTGCCTCTGCTCTGCACATCCAGCCGCGCGCCGACCCGTGCTGCTGCTGTCGCTGGGCGCTCGCCGTCCATCCCCCATTGCCTTGCCGCACATCCGCGCCATGCCGCGCTTCCCTCGTCCGCCGCGACCTCACCCCCCCTCACCCGCGCTGCAGCTGCTCGTCGTTCGCCGGCGCCTTCCCGCGCCTCCACACCGCTCCGCACCGCGCCGTCGCCCCAGCGCGCCCCCCTAGGCGAGCGCCCATGCGCCCGTGCCCGTGGTGGCCCGGACTTGTCCGGCCCCACGCAGCCGCGCCGCGGACATGTCCGCCCCTGGGCCACTGACCCCCGGGCCCCACCCCGAAACGTTTTTTTTTTTTGAAAAATTAAAAATATATAATTAAAAAATAATTAATTAATTAATTAGTTAATTAATTAAGTTAATTAACCCTGTTTAGATTAGTCTAATTTAATTAATTAGTTTTAATTAAATGTTATTATTAGTTAATCACTAATTAGCCTAATGTGAGTATGACAGGTGGGACCCACTGGTCCTGACGTCATGCTGACGTCATGCTGACGTCAGCAAGACACTGTTTCGGATAATGTTAATTTAAATAATTAATTAAATTCCAGAAATTAAAAAAACTTTAGAAATCATATAAAATAATCCGTAGCTCAGATGAAAATACTTTCTACATGAAAGTTGCTCAGAACGACGAGACGAATCCGAGTACGCGATCCGTTCGTCCGTACAAGTCCCTAACTATCCGAACATGCAACATTCCCCCTCCGGTTCGTCTATCCGATAAATCCAAAGACCCGGGAAATATCACCGATATTCTCCCGCAACTCCTGATACGTATAGTACTGCGTTAGACTACCCCTAGCACCGTGTATCGTATTTGTCATGCTCATGTTTGATATATTTATACTGTTTCCCCCCTCTCTCTCTCTCGTAGCCCCCGACCCTGACGTCGTCCCCGAGACCGACGCAGCTCCGGATCCCGAAGACACCATAGACGACCTTGCCCTTGCCGCCGAGCAACCAGGCAAGCCCCTCCCTTGAGCATACCGATATCGCCCATTCTAATTTCTCATGCTTGCATTAGAATTACTTCTGCTGCTGCTTTACCTATTCTGATGCATAGCCTGTTCATTGTAACCTGCTGTTGTATAATTACCTACATATCCTAAACTGTTTAGTCTAAGTGGGTAGAGACCTATCAGTGACCCCACTATCCCGACTGCCGCGCTGGATCGTCAGAAGACCCGATCAACGGGATTGAAGACCAGGCCCCGACACCGCACATCACCCCCCTTAGTTGTAACGACACTGCAGCGTTACTATCGAGTGCCGAGGGTGAAACCTCTTGTAGCACTTCTGATGTTAACTCTGTAGAGTAGCTATTCGGTCGTGGTCATCGAGGGTGATTCCTCCTTCACCGCTTCCGATAACGACGCTGTCCTACAACGCCTCAAGTGTGGACCCAGTGAGGGTGATCCCTCCTAGTTCACCTTGATGGATCATCGAGTGGGAATTCAATGAGGGTGATACCTCGGATTCCCTGATGTTATGGACACACGGATACTTGGACCTTACATTGTTACTTGGAAAGGCGGGTCGACCCTGAGGGGTACCGCGTGTGATTGTGAAGGGGGGTTGCCAGGTGGTGGCCCGAGTGGTGAATACGAGGCGCGGCGGGCATTCTAACCCTTGCCGCAAGTCCCGAGACGGGGCGACGGGGTCACATCTTTCGTGAGTCTCTGCTCGTTACCGCAAGCCCCTAGTCCTAGCGATTTGGATATTTGATCGAGCAGGCTCTGGTCTGATAGCACTAACCATCACGTGGGCATAGTATGGGCGTTCTGATGTAGCATCAGCCGAAAGCTCTGTCAGACGTCCAGTTCGCATGGCGGACACGGAGGACCGGCGCCCTCCTGGTGCCAGGCTTCTCCCTGCGCGCAACGACTCGGAGTGCACAGGGCGATGGCCCAAGAACCTCTGAGCGCTTAGGATGTAGACCGACGGGGACCTCTCTGCTGAGCGTAGGTAGGGTTGCGAGTGGTCGTTTGGCCGAGGCCGGGCATGACCCAGGAAAGTGTGTCCGCCGGAGTTAATCGAGCGTGGGTAAGTTGGTGCACCCTGCAGGGAGAACATTTCTATCGATAGCCGGTCCTACGGTAAAGGACACCGAGTTGTATCCTGATTGATACAATTAGAACTGGATACGTATGTGAGACCGTATGTATGGCTTGGGATTGCTTCTCGCAGGGAGTCGAGAAGGGATCTCAGGACGAGGTTTGAAGACGTTATGGCTCGGGATTGCTTTCTCGCAGGGAGTCGAGAAAGGATCTCTGGGTGAGGGTGATATTATTATGCTACATTATATGGTATTGTTCTACTCTCTTCTACTGCTGAAGACCGCTGAAGAGCTAGTCTTCGATAGGACTAGGCCTTCTCTCTATTCTGGCATTTCTGCAGCCCAGTCCACAGATAACTCCTACCATTATAAATGTTGCATATGTAGTGTAGATCCTTGCTTGCTGAGTACTTCTGAGTACTCACGGTTGCTTTGTTTTCCTTTTTCTCCCCATATCAGTTTGACGTGACCAGAGGACGGAGCCCCCTGAGACCGATGCCCCGACGATCGTTACTACTACTACCCAGAGGATGGATACTACTACGAGTTGACTGACGACCAGGAGTAGGATCGGAGGGTCCCAGGCAGGAGGCCTTCGCCTTTCGATCGTAGTGTTTTATTTTGCCCCGCCTTTCTAAAGGCCTTTCTGTACTTTCTTTTATATCTGTACTCAGATATCTGATGCTTCCGCTGACGCTTGTTCGCAAGCTTATGTATTCGAGCCCTCGAGGCCCTGGCTTGTAATATAAAGCTTGTATGACTTTATTTATGTTTTAGAGTTGTGTTGTGATATCTTCCCGTGAGTCCTTAGGCTTGATCGTGTGCATTTGCGTGTATGAATAGTGCACGATCGGGCCGGGAGCGTCACAGGTGGAAAAAGGAATAAACTTTATTTTCTGTTTGGGAACTGCCTATGATATATCTAGCATGAAAAGTATTGGGAACTACTCGATCGTTTTCGTTGACAGGAAAAGCATGCCACCCAAAATGTTTTATCTCTACTTTTTTCGCTTTGAGCTCTGGCACCTGTACAAATCCCTACTTCCCTCTGCGAAGGGCCTTTCTTTTACTTTATGCAATTTTTATTTTGAGTCTCCATCTTCTCTTATAAAGCACCAACTAAGGGGCACTATGATCGTACTTGAGCATTGGGTGTAGCTAATATGCGAGTGTGTTTCATGAATGGATCAATGATTGAGCATAATGGACTAGGGATAACTTGCTTTAGTGTTGATATTTTGAAAGACATGGTTGCTTGTTGATATGCTTGAGTATTGAAATCTTCATGTCAAAACTAGACTATTGCTCTGAATCATATAAAAGTCCAAATGTCCGTGCTACAAAGAAAAGAATATGTGATGAACATGTTAGGCAGCATTCCACATCAAAAATTCTATTTTTATCATTTACCTACTCGAGGACGAGCAGGAATTAAGCTTGGGGATGCTGATACGTCTCCAACGTATCTATAATTTTTGATTGTTTCATGCTGTTATATTATCATTCTTGGATGTTTTACAATCATTTTATAGCAACTTTATATCATTTTTTGGGACTAACCTATTGACATAGTGCCCAGTGCCAGTTGCTGTTTTTTGCTTGTTTTTTACTTCGCAGGAAATCAATACCAAACGGAGTCCAAACGCAGCAAAACTTTTTGGTGATTTTTTCATGACGAGAACACACAAGTTGGGCCCAGAAAGTACCTCAGGGGGGCTTCGAGAGGAGCACAACCCACCAGGGCGCGCCTGGGGGCCCAGGCGCGCCTAGGTGGGTTGTGCCCACCTCGGTCACCTCCCGCACCGCATCTTTGCTCTATAAATACCCCAATATTCCAGACACCCTAGGGGAGTCGACGAAAATCAATTCCAGCCGCCGCAAGTTCCAGAAACCACAGATCCAATCTAGACACCATCACAGAGGGGTTCATCATCCTCATTGGTGCCTCTCCGATGATGCGTGAGTAGTTCATTGTAGACCTACGGGTTCGTAGGCAGTAGCTAGATGGCTTCCTCTCTCTCTTTTGATTCTCAATACAATGGTCTCTTGGATATCTATTTGATGTAACTCTTTTTGCGTTGTGTTTGTTGGGATCCGATGAACTTTGAGTTTATGATCAGATCTATGTTTTTATCCATGAAAGTTATTTGAGTCTTTTGATCTCTTATATGCATGATTGCTTATAGCCTCGTATTTATTCTTCGAATCTTTGGTTTAGTTAGGCCAACTAGATCGATTTTTCTTGCCATGGGAAGAGGTGCTTTGTGATGGGTTCGATCTTACCGTGCTTGATCCTAGTGACAGAAGGGGAACCGACACGTATGTATCGTTGCTATTAAGGATAACAAGATGGGGTCTATTTCTACATAAATAGATCTTGTCTACATCATGTCATCGTTCTTATTGCATTACTCCATTTCTCCATGAACTTAATACACTAGATGCATGCTGGATAGCGGTCGATGTGTGGAGTAATAGTAGTAGATGCAGGCAGGAGTCGGTCTACTAATCTTGGACGTGATGCCTATATAATGATCATTGCCTGGATATCATCATAATTATTTGAAGTTCTATCAATTGCCCAACAGTAATTTGTTTACCCACCGTATGCTATTTTTCTCGAGAGAAGCCACTAGTGAAATCTACGGCCCCCGGGTCTATTTTCTCATCATATATTTTCATATCTATTTTGCTATTTGCCTTTTTATTTATTTGCCACTTTTATTTTCATATCTATATTTCTAAAAACCCAAAAATATTTTGCTTCACGTTATTTTATTTGCGATCTATTTATCCAATCTACTACAATTTATCTCCCGTCCGTTTGCCAATTCTGGCGCCGTTACCCGAAAGGGATTGACAACCCCTTTAACACGTCGGGTTGCAAGTATTTGTTCTTTGTGTGCAGGTGTTGTTTACGTAGTGTTGCTTGGTTCTCCTACTGGTTCGATAACCTTGGTCTCATCACTGAGGGAAATACCTACCGTTGCTGTGCTGCATCATCCTTCCTCTTTGGGGAAATACCGACGTAGTTCAAGCCAACATCACTTACGGTCTACGAGGGTACGTAGACACACTCTCCTCCTCATTGCTATGCATCTCCATGGATAGATCATTGCGTGTGCGTAGAATTTTTTTTGTTTTCCATGCAACATTTCCCAACACTAGGGTGAAGTTCTTCGGGTGGCTCCTTTGCCGCCGCTGCGTTCAGACTCCTCCAAAAAGGCATCCTTGTTGTGGAGGATTGCAGCTGTCCATCTGCGGCAATGCCCCCCTAGACTACTGATGACCTTCTATTCGCCGCCCGGTTATGGGATTCTCTCGGTCTACCTTGAGGTGTAGTCGACGCTGCATTACCCCCATGAGGTGCCTGCCATCGTGATTGTTCCTGTGCGGACTCCGCCAACTTTCCTACTGCTATGCTACTGGTGGCTTTGAAAGCACCAAAACTAATGGCGATACCCCATTTCTCCAGCGTGTGCGGCGCATATACCGTGATGACGCAATCCTATGGCACCAACGTCTTTCGGCTGATCACCGTGGTGATGTTGACTCGTCACTCTCCCACTTTGACTCTAACATTCCGTTGCTACGATTGGATTTCCAATGGATGAGTAGTAGAAATTAAATCTACACCATGTACTTGGTACATAGTTCAATCCAAATTTGCACGCCTACTAATCCTAATGCCATATGTCGACATTCGACCATACATTGGTTATCCGAACTCTCATGTGAAAAGGCACATGTAACTTACGGGTATACACACCAAAACACGACTCAATAGCCAAGGATATCCCGATTGTGTCCTCCGGTGCCAGCGCGAGACACGAGAGAAATAATGGAGGTCGGGCCCTAATGTCAGCAAGCACTGAAATTATAAGTAACGAGTAGTTTAGTAGCAAGATAATTTGTAATGAGCAAGTAATGGTAATGGTAACAAAAGTGCAGCAAGGTAGCCCAATCCTTTTGAGGCAAAGGACAGGCCAAAATGGTCTCTTATGATAAGCAAAGCGTTCTTGAGGGTACACGGGATTTCATCTAGTCACTTTCATCATGTTGGTTTGATTTGTGTTCGCTACTTTGATAATTTGATATGTGGGTGGGCCGGTGCTTAGGTGCTGTTCTTACTTGAACAAACCTCCAACTTATGATTAACCCCCTCGCAAGCATCCGCAACTAAGAGAAAAGTATTAAGAATAAATCTAACCATAGCATTAAACTTTTGGATCCAAATCAGTCCCTTACGGAATAGCGCATAAACTAGGGTTTAAGCTTCTGTCACTCTCGCAACCCATCATCTAATAACTACTCCACAATGCATTCCCTTAGGCCCAAATATGGTGAAGTGTCATGTAGTCGACGTTCACATGACACCACTTAGGGAATCACAGCATACATATCATCAAAATATCAAACACATATCAAGTTCATATGATTACTTGCAACAAGATTTCTCCCGTGACCTCAAGAACAAAAGTAACTACTCACAAATGATAATCATGCTCAAGATCATAGGGGTATTAAATAGCATAATGGATCTGAACATATAATCTTCCACCAAATAAACCATATAGTAATCAACTACAAGATGTAATCAACACTACTAGTCACCCACAAGTACCAATCTATAGTTCCAGTACAAAGATTGAACACAAGAGATGAACTAGGGTTTGAGAGGAGATGGTGCTGTTGAAGATGTTGATGGAGATTGCCCTCCCCAAGATGGGAGAGTTGTTGGTGATGATGATGACGATGATTTCCCCCTCCGGGAGGGAAGTTCCCCCGGCGGAATCGCTCCGCCGGAGGGCAAAAGTGCTCCTGCCCAAGTTCCGCCTCGAGACGGTGGCGCTTCGTCCCGAAAGTCCTCTCCTTATTTTTTCTAGGTCAAAATGACTTATATACCAGAAGAGGGGCACCGGAGGTGCGCCGAGGAGGGCGCGCCTGGGCTCCCTGGCGCGCCCGGGTGGGTTGTGCCCACCTGGTGGGCCCCCTCTAGTAGTTATTTGCTCCAATAATTCTTATTTATTCCATAAAAATTCCTCGTGAAGTTTCAGCTCATTTGGAGTTGTGCAGAGTAGGTAGCCTGACGTAGCTTTTTCAGGTCCAGATTTCCAGCTGTCGGAATTCTCCCTCTTTGTGTGAACCTTGCATATTATGAGAGAAAAGGCATTAGAATTACTCCAAAAAGCATTATTATGCATAAAAACATCATAAATAACAGTAGGAAAACATGATGCAAAATGGACGTATCAACTCCCCCAAGCTTAGACCTCGCTTGTCCTCAAGCGAAAACCGAAATCGAAAAACATGTCCACATGCTTAGAGAGAGAGGTGTCGATAAAAACAAAATACAGACATAGAAGCATCATGTATATTATTATAACAACAATAAACTTTAATATAAAACTTTATCATAGAACTTTTATCATATAACTTCTCATGAACAAGTAACAATGCATCACTACATCGAAGTATAAAGCATAAACTCTATTGAAAACCAACAAACTCTGTTCTCAGTCAACTTTGCAACTACAATTCATCATCTTTTCAGGAAGGGTCACGTATTGGAGCCTTTTTTTGGCAAGTCCACATACTCAACCATCATATAGTCTTCTATGATTGCTAACACTCACCGCATATACATGAGCAAAACGTTTCAACCGGACACATGGAAAGATAGGGGCTTATAGTTTCGCCTCCCAGCATACTCACCTCGAGGGTGATGTCAACAATAATAACTCATGCTACTCATATCCAACTGGATATATGTGCCTAGATCTTTCCTCGCCACATGATGCTTGCCAAAAGAGAAAACAAAAAGGAATAGAGAGAAGAACTTTGACTCTTCATAAAAGTAAATACATAAAAGTAAAAGATAGGCCCTTCGCAGAGGGAAGCAGAGGTTGCCATGCGCTTTTTGTTTGTATGCTCAATCCCTTAATGCAAAAGAACGTCATGTTATATTGCCCCTTATGATAGCAACCTTTATTATGCAGTCTGTCGCTTTTATTCTTTGCCATCACAAGTTCGTACAACGCTCAATTTTCTCTTACACTAAATGATCCAACACTTTTAGAAGCAATTTTTATTGCCTTTTTGCACCGATGACGACTTACTTGAAGGATCTTACTCAATCCATAGGTAGGTATGGTGGACTCTCAAAATAAGATTTGGGTTTAAAGGTTTTTGGATGCACAAGTAGTATCTCTACTTAGTGCGGAATTTTTGGCTAGCAAAGATGGGGGCAAGCACCACATGTTAAAGGATCTATGACAATATAACTTCTATGTGAATATGAACAAACATGAATCATTATGTTGTCTTCCTTGTCCAACGTCAACAATTTTGGCATATAATATTTTGATGGGGGCTCACAATCACAAAAGATGTCCAAGATAGTATATTTGCATGTGAATCTTCTCTTCCCTTATTAATTCTTTCATGAATTGCATCATTGACCAATGCTATGTTTGTCAATCTCCAATAAAATTTTCTACTTATACTCTTCCTTATGTGATGTCATTACTTACCATAAGATTGGCATATGATCCTTTTTTTATATTTATTTCCTTTTTTTTATTGAACATGAAAATAAAGAGAACAAAACTTCAAACTAAACTTTATTATATATAACTTGCACACGATTACAAGGATAGGACACTAAGCAAACTCTCGAAAAGAAAGGATCGAACTAAATTTTTATTCATCTAAAGCAAAAGATAACTATGGATCAAATTAAGATAAGTAAAGGCAAAAGATAGTGGGGGTGATACGATACCGGGGCACCTCCCCCAAGCTTGGCACAAGCCAAGGGGAGTGCCCATACCCGATACTCAATTTTCCTTTGGTGATGAAGAAGGAGGAGGTGGTGATGAAGTAGAATGTTTGTCTGCCTTTTTCTCCAACTTATTTCGAAGGTAAAAATTATCTATCCTTAACTCTTCATTCTCCATCTCAAGCTTTATTATCCTCTTGCATAACGCCTCCATGCTTTCATGCTTGAAACGAGGAGGGACTGGTTCATCTTCATCTTTTTCATCGGAGAACCATATATAGGGATAGGTATCCTTGAAGATATTTTTATCTAAAGGCTGATGAGAAACTGGGCACTCCTCCTCGGAATCTTGAGACGACATATTTTCAGATCTGTCAGAAAACAGCAAGGGAAAGAAAACAGAAGATTTCTCCGCGATACGGTGGTCAATAGGTACGGGGGGTATATAAAGATTTTTTATCTTGGGAAACAAGCAAACGGAAGAAAAACGGAGTCCGGAAGGTACCCGAGGTGGGCACAACCCACCTGGGCGCGCCTGGCTTGCGCGCCCTGGTGTCTTGTGCCCACCAGGGGTGCCTTCCTGGTTGATTCTTATTTTCCTAATTTTTGTTATATTCCAAAACGGATAGAAAATATTTTTGCGGATTTTTCGGAGTCCGTTTACTTACCGTATCACGTACCTCCTTTTTTTCACGATTCTGGAGTGTTCCGGAAGGTTTCCTTTATGTGTTCTTCCGGTGTCATGGTTTGGATAATATTGCTTTCAACGTTAATGGGCGTACCTGAGATATAATGTTTTATTCTTTGCCCATTGACAACCTTCGGGTTAGTACCTTCGGCATTATTTATCTTGATGGCTCCGAATCGATAAACCTCCTCGATAACATAAGGTCCTTCCCATTTGGAGAGGAGTTTTCCTGCAAAGAATCTTAAACAAGAGTTGTACAAAAGAACATATTCTCCAACTTTGAACTCACGCTTTTGGATTCTTTTGTCATGCCATCTTTTAACTTTTTCTTTAAATAACTTGGCATTTTCATAGGCTTGGGTTCTCCATTCATCTAGTGAGCTAATATCAAATAACCTCTTTTCACCGGCAAGTTTGAAATCATAGTTGAGTTCTTTAATTGCCCAATATGCTTTATATTCTAACTCAAGAGGCAAATGACAAGCTTTTCCATAAACCATTTTATACGGAGACATACCCATAGGATTTTTATATGCTGTTCTATAAGCCCAAAGTGCATCATCTAACTTCTTAGACCAATTCTTTCGGGACCTATTGACAGTTTTTTGTAATATTAATTTTATTTCTCTATTGCTAAGTTCAACTTGACCACTAGACTGAGGATGATAAGATGATGCAATTCTGTGGTTAACATCATATTTAGCAAGCATTTTACAGAAAGCACCATGAATAAAATGTGAACCACCATCAGTCATTAAATATCTAGGGACTCCAAACCTTGGGAAAATGACTTCCTTAAGCATTTTAATAGAGGTGTTGTGATCAGCACTACTAGTTGGAATAGCTTCTACCCACTTAGTAACTTAATCAACAGCAACCAAAATATGTGTATACCCATTAGAAGAAGGAAAAGGTCCCATGTAATCAAATCCCCAAACATCAACAGCAAGAGAATAATTCATAGGCATTTCCTGATGCTTACCAATATTACCAATTCTTTGACATTCATCACAAGATAAAACAAACTTACGGGCATCCTTGAAGAGAGTAGGCCAATAAAAACCAGATTGCAATACCTTGTGAGCAGTTCTATCTCCCGCATGATGTCCTCCATAAGCTTCGGAGTGACATTTCCGTAGGATTTGTCCCTATTCATGCTCAGGTACACAACGTCTAATAATACCATCTACTCCTTCTTTATAAAGATGTGGGTCATCCCAAAAGTAATGTCTTAAATCATAGAAGAATTTTTTTCTTTTGTTGGTATGTGAAGCTAGGTGGTATATATTTAGCAACAATATAATTGGCATAGTCAGCATACCAAGGAGTGTTATGAGAAACATTTATTGCAACTAATTGTTCATCAGGAAAACTATCATTAATAGGTTGTGGGTCATCAAGAATATTTTCTAACCTAGACAAGTTATCAGCCACAGGGTTCTCAGCTCCCTTTCTATCAGTGATATGTAAATCAAATTCTTGTAGCAAAATAACCCACCTAATGAGTCTAGGTTTAGCATCCTTCTTTTCCATCAGATATTTTATATCAGCATGATCGGTGTGAACAGTCACTTTAGAATCAACAATGTAAGATCTAAATTTATCACAAGCAAACACCACTGCTAAGAATTCCTTTTCAGTAGTAGCATAATTTCGTTGAGCACTGTCCAGAGTTTTACTAGCATAATGAATAACATTTAATTTCTTATCGACACTTGGTCCTAGAACAGCACCAACAGCATAATCACTAGCATCACACATAATTTCAAAAGGCAAGTTCCAATCAGGTGGTTGAACAATAGGTGCAGAAATCAAGGCTTTCTTAAGTGTTTCAAAGGCTTCTACACAATCATCATCAAAAACAAATGGAATATCCTTTTGTAAAAGATTTGTAAGAGGCCTAGAAATTTTAGAGAAGTCTTTAATAAACCTCCTATAGAAACCAGCATGACCGAGGAAACTACGAATACCTTTGATATCTTTAGGGCATGGCATTTTCTCAATTGCATCGACTTTAGCTTTATCCACCTCAATACCTCGTTCAGAAATTTTATGTCCCAAGAAAATACCTTCATTAACCATAAAGTGGCACTTCTCCCAATTCAAGACGAGATTAGTTTGCTCACATCTCTGCAAAACACGATCAAGGTTGCTCAAGCAATCATCAAAAGAAGTTCCGTAAACGGAAAAATCATCCATGAAAACCTCAACAATCTTTTCACATAAGTCAGAGAATATAGCAGTCATACATCTTTGAAAGGTAGCAGGTGCATTGCATAAACCAAAAGGCATACGTCTATAAGCATAAGTTCCAAAAGGGCAAGTAAAGGTGGTTTTCTCTTGATCAGGTTGTGAGACAGGTATTTGAGAAAAACCGGAATATCCATCAAGAAAGCAAAAATGCGTGTGCTTTGATAGTCTTTCTAACATTTGATCAATAAAAGGCAGAGGGTAATGATCTTTTCTAGTAGCTTTATTTAGTTTTCTAAAATCAATTACCATTCTGTAGCCAGTGACAATTCTTTGTGGAATAAGTTCATTCTTATCATTAGGAACAACGGTAATACCTCCCTTTTTAGGGACACAATGAATGGGACTTACCCATCTACTATCAGCTATGGGATAGATTATACCTGCTTCCAGAAGCTTCAGTATTTCTGTTCTTACCACTTCTTTCATTTTAGGATTTAAACGTCGTTGATGATCAACAACGGGTTTAGCATCAGGCTCCATATTAATTTTATGCTGATAGAGAGTGGGACTAATGCCCTTTAAATCATCAAGAGTATATCCAATGGCAGCTCAGTGCTTCTTCAGAACCTTCAATAATCTTTCTTCTTCATGTTTTGAAAGGTTAGCACTAATAATAACAGGATAAATCTTTTTCTCATCAAGATAAGCATATTTCAAAGTGTCTGGCAATTGTTTTAATTTAAACACAGGATCACCTTTAGGTGGAGGAGGACCTCCTAGAGTTTTAATAGGCAAATTATGTTTAAGCAGAGGACGTTGTTCAAAGAAAATCTTATCTATTTCATTTCTTTCATGCAGATGCATATCATTTTCATGGTCTAGCAAATATTGTTCTAGTGGATCGGTAGGAGGCACAGCAATAGAAGCAAGACCAATTATTTCATCCTTACTAGACAACTCTTTATTATGATGTTTTCTACTGAACTTGAAAAAATTAAACTCATCACAAAAACTAACACCGACAGTTTGCTTCTCGCAATCTATTTTAGCATTAACGGTGTTTAAGAAAGGTCTACCAAAGATAATGGGACAAAAGTCATCTTATGGGGAACCAATAACAAGAAAATCAGTAGGGTATTTTATTTTCCCACACAAGACTTCAACATCTCTAACAATCCCAAGTGGTGTGATGGTGTCCCTATTAGCAAGTTTAATAGTAACATCTATGTCTTCTATTTCAGCGGGTGCTATATCATTCATAATTTCTTGATATAAGGTAAAAGGAATGGCACTCACACTAGCACATATGTCGCATAAACCATGATAACAGTGATCTACTATTTTAACTGAGACAACAGGCATGCCAACAACGGGTCTATGTTTATCTTTTTCATCGGGTTTGGCAATTCTAGCAGCTTCATCACAGAAGTAAATAACATGCCCATCTATATTTTCAACCAAGAGATCTTTAACCATAGCAACACTAGGTTCTACTTTGATTTGTTCAGCAGATTTGGAAGTTCTAATATAACTTTTGTTGACCACAGTTGAGACTTTAGCATGTTCCTTTATCCTAACAGGGAAAGGTGGTTTTTCAATATAAGCAGTAGGCACAACTGGATCAACATTGTAAATAATAGTTTCATCTTTAGCTATTACTGGTTCTTTAATTTCTTCTTTGATAGGTGGGTGATATTTAAACCACTTCTCCTTAGGGAGGTCAACATGAGTAGCAAATGATTCACAAAAGGAGGGTACTATCTCAGAGTCAAGTCCATATTTAGTGCTAAACTTTTGAAAAGCATCGGTATTCATAAAAGATTTAACACAATCATACTTGAGCTTAATACCTGACTCTTTACCTTCGTCGAGTTCCCAATCTTCAGAGTTGCGTTTAATTCTTTCTAAAAGATCCCACCGGAAGTCAATAGTCTTCTTCATAAAGGAACCAGTACAAGAAGTATCAAGCATGGATCGATCATCATGAGAAAGCCGAGCATAAAAATTTTGAATAATAATTTCTCTTGAGAGCTCATGATTGGGGCATGAATATAACATTGACTTAAGCCTCCCCCAAGCTAGAGCGATACTTTCTCCTTCACGAGGCCAAAAATTATATATATAATTCCGATCACGATGAACTAGATGCATAGGATAATTTTTTTGGTGAAATTCCAATTTCAATCGATTCCAATTCCAAGATCCAATATCATCGCATAGCCTATACCATGCTAATGCTTTTCCCTTCAAAGATAAAGGGAAAACCTTCTTCTTAGCTTCATCTCCGGGTAAACCTGCAAGCTTAAATAATCCACAAATTTCATCCACATATATCAAGTGCATATCAGGATGTTCAGTTCCATTTCCTGCATAAGGATTAGCTAGCAGTTGTTCTATCATACCCGAAGGAATTTCATAACCAATATTTTCAGTAGGTGCAGTAGGTTGAGGGGTAACTAATTGTGGTTCCGGTCGAGGTGAAGATACCCCGAACAAACCCCTCAAAGGATTGTTTTCCATAGTAACAAGTGACAATAAATTTCAGCACGTAGTAATAATTTTTCCTTACCGATTTCCACTTACCAAGAGTGCTTCACTCCCCGGCAACGGCGCCAGAAAAGAGCCTTGATGACCCATAAGTATAGGGGATCAATCGTAGTCCTTTCGATAAGTAAGAGTGTCGAACACAATGAGGAGCAGAAGGAAATGACAAGCGGTTTTCAGCAAGGTAATGTCTGCAAGCACTGAAATTATAAGTAACGAGTAGTTTAGTAGCAAGATAATTTGTAACGAGCAAGTAACGGTAATGGTAACAAAAGTGCAGCAAGGTAGCCCAATCCTTTTGAGGCAAAGGACAGGCCAAAACGGTCTCTTATGATAAGCAAAGCGTTCTTGAGGGTACACGGGAATTTCATCTAGTCACTTTCATCATGTTGGTTTGATTTGTGTTCGCTACTTTGATAATTTGATATGTGGGTGGACTGGTGCTTAGGTGCTGTTCTTACT
Source organism: Thinopyrum elongatum (assembly GCA_011799875.1). Lineage (NCBI taxonomy): Eukaryota > Viridiplantae > Streptophyta > Magnoliopsida > Poales > Poaceae > Thinopyrum > Thinopyrum elongatum. Next base: position 652,295,765 of record CM022303.1, on the reverse strand, counting down.
TGAACAAACCTCCTACTTATGATTAACCCCCTCGCAAGCATCCGCAACTACGAGAAAAGTATTAAGAATAAATCTAACCATAGCATTAAACTTTTGAATCCAAATCAGTCCCTTACGGAATAGCTCATAAACTAGGGTTTAAGCTTCTGTCACTCTCACAACCCATCATCTAATAACTACTCCACAATGCATTCCCTTAGGCCCAAATATGGTGAAGTGTCATGTAGTCAACGTTCACATGACACCACTAAGGGAATCACAACATACATATCATCAAAATATCGAACACATTTCAAGTTCACATGATTACTTGCAACAAGATTTCTCCCGTGACCTCAAGAACAAAAGTAACTACTCACAAATGATAATCATGCTCAAGATCAGAGGGGTATTAAATAGCATAATGGATCTGAACATATAATCTTCCACCAAATAAACCATATAGTAATCAACTACAAGATGTAATCAACACTACTAGTCACCCACAAGTACCAATCTATAGTTCTAGTACAAAGATTGAACACAAGAGATGAACTAGGGTTTGAGAGGAGATGGTGTTGTTGAAGATGTTGATGGAGATTGCCCTCCCCAAGATGGGAGAGTTGTTGGTGATGATGATGACGATGATTTCCCCCTCCGGGAGGGAAGTTCCCCGGCGGAATCGCTCCGCCGGAGGGCAAAAGTGCTCCTGCCCAAGTTCCACCTCAAGACGGTGGCGCTTTGTCCCGAAAGTCCTCTCCTTATTTTTTCTAGGTCAAAATAACTTATATACCAGAAGAGTGGCACCGGAGGTGGGCCGAGGAGGGCACAACCCACCAGGGCGCGCCTGGGCTCCCTGGCGCGCCCAGGTGGGTTGTGCCCACCTGGTGGGCCCCCTCTGGTAGTTATTTGCTCCAATAATTCTTATTTATTCCATAAAAATTCCTTGTGAAGTTTCAGCTCATTTGGAGTTGTGCAGAATAGGTAGCCTGACGTAGCTTTTTCAGGTCCAGATTTCCAGCTGCCGGAATTCTCCCTCTTTGTGTGAACCTTGCATATTATGAGAAAAAGGCATTAGAATTACTCCAAAAAGCATTATTATGCATAAAAACATCATAAATAATAGTAGGAAAACATGATGCAAAATGGACGTATCAGGCCCTGGGATCCACAACTCTTCCGAACGTGACTACTTCTTCTCCATGCCGCTGGTCCAATGGGATCGTGGCCTAGATGACTTCCTGTCCGTGATCGATCACGGCATGCTGGCTTCGGTGGCGCGCCTTCGGCCCATCCGGGAGGAAGAAAAAGGCCAACCCACATGAACATGGATATGGGTTTTTTTTCGGAGCCGTTTGTACTGCTAGTTTGGTTAGTAGATCGATAAAAAAATACAATCTCTTATTATGTTCCTTATTATTATTGTTTTAGAAGGAAAGGGCATCTGCTCCGGTTCCATTTCCTCTAAAACGAAAACAAACAGAGTACTGTTTATTACAGCACCGGGGGAAGATTGCATCATCAACCCCGGCAACATTCATGCTAGCAGGAAACAGAATAAAACAGGTTCTAAACCACCCGGGGGGAGCCAAGTCTACAAGAGAGAACAGATGGATCTTTGGAGCACTTTTTTGCCATCCCTCTAGGACTACCATGTTGTCTACACCTATCCATCCTCCCGCTTTCCTTAGAGAGTATTGCAGCCACAGCTCCCTCTTCCTCAGCCTGGCTCTGGCCGGAGCAGTAGTGGTGGTCTTCTGGCAACCTCCCACAGAGATGTCGTGAACCTCTCCACAAGCCCTTTTGCACCGCCCTTGCACAAGATCTTCCATAGATTGCAGAAACCTGCTATCTTCTCCAAAATCACCTGCACTCCCATCCAGGTGGCATTGTTAAAACACAAATCATTTCTATATCTCCAGATAGCCCAGAGAGTAGCTGAGGTAATCAAATTTTCAGCTTGCAATGATTTTTCCCCACAATTTTGCCACATTTTCCAAAGTGGCCAAGGGCACACACCTAGTAATGAAATGAATAATTCTCCATATTTCAGCAGCAACATCACACTCAAACAAGAGGTGATTAGTTGTTTCATATTCACAGCAAAATAGGCAAGTAATATCATTTAATTGTTGTCTCTAACTTAAATTCCCTCTCACTAACAACTTGTCATGAGCCAATAGCCACAAGAAAATATGAATGTTAGGGGGCACATGTATCTGCCAAATATCAGGGATATTAACAGGGTTAATGCCCCTAAAGTTAATCATGGCATACATAGATCTAACAGTATATTTACCATTAGATTCTAATTTTCAAATGAATGCATCATCCTCATCAGATAAGCTGATCGATTGAGCAATACTAACTAGATCAAACCAGAGATGTAACAGTCTATTGTCCACACACCTCCTGAATGTGATCTTAAGATTTACCCCATCCTGAAGGTCGGCAATGGGGATATTATGCTCATTAGCAATACTATATAACTCCCAAAATTGGATGTCCAAGCTACAGGATCCAAACTAATGATCCTCCCACAAGTTTACTTTTCTCCCATTTCAAATTTTCCATTGGAAACCTACTTTGGCAGCTTTAGCTACCCAGAGTACACCTTTCCAAAAAGGAGAGGAGTTGTTATCAGGGCAAGAAAAAATATTGGGATTTCTAGTTCTATATTTGGAATCAACAATCTGCTTCCACATCTTCTAGTCTCCCAACTGGTATTTATAAACCCATGAGGCTAGGAGGCTTAGGTTCATTTCAGCAATGTTAGGTATACCTAAGCCACCATTGTTTCTTCTGGGTAAGAAGCCCCCAATTAGCTAGGTGGTACTTGTGATGTCCCTCAATTATCCCAGAAGCAGTGAGCCATCTGTGAATTGATCAGATTAATAGCCCACCTGGGGAATTTGATCGTACTCATAAGATAAGTCAGAATACTAGCTAAACAAGCTTGGACCAACACTAGTTTCTTATCATATCCTAATAGCCTTCTTCTCCATCCAGCAGCTCTTTTTAAGACTTTGTCAACCACAGGTTGCAAGTATTCTCTTCTGAGTTTTGAGTGGTGAAGAGGAAATCCAATATATTTAAGGGGAAAGGATCCCAGACCACAAGATAAAGCTTGTGCCACCTTCTCGGCCTCTTCCTCCTTGACATTAATAGGTACTATATCACATCTATGAAAGTTAATCCTTAAGCCAGACATTTGTTCAAAACAAGAAAGCAACAATTTTAAATTCTTAGCGGATTCAAGGTTATTTCCAAAAACAGGAGAGTATCATCTACATACTGCAAACTAGTTATCCCCTGAGGAAAGATATTAGGCATCAACCCAGATAACATTTTGTTTTTAGCAACCTTATGTAGCATTCTTCTAAATACATCAGCTACCAGGTTGAAAAGCAGAGAGGAGGCAGGATCACCTTGTCTCACACCCTTAGAGGTCTAAAAAAAATCACTACTACAGTCATTAATTCTAACACCTACATACCCTTTATATAGAAGAGATTCAATCTTCTTCATCCATTTAGGGCTAAATCCCCTCTGGTACATCACATCCATCAGGAATTCTTTACTAATTCTATCATATGCCTTTTCACAATCAAGCTTAAAGACAAACCTTCTTTGTCATTAATAACAACATCATGAATAATTTCATGAGCTTTCACCACACTTTCCACTATGAACCTGCCTTTAATGAAGGCAGTTTGGTTTTGAGAAATGATCTCATCACCAATCTCCCCTAACTGATTAGCAACACACTTAGCAAATTTAAAGCTACAATTGGTCAGAGCAATTGGCCTAAATTTATGAATGGTATTAGCATCAGGTTCTTTTGGGATCAAGGTTAATAAAGAAAAGTCCAGCCTATATAGATCTAAGGAGTAATTGTTCCTGGCATCTACCATCAACATAAGGTCACTCTTAATAGTGGACCAAAAATGTTGATAAAGGAGGAAGGGGAAGCCATCAGGGCCAGGAGCCCCCTCAGCATAAGATCCAAACACTGCTTTTTTAACATCTTCTGTTATGTTGGCTTCCAACTTTATATTATGTTCATTGGATACCCTTTCAGAAGGGTCCCAAAAATTATCATCTAAGGATATATCTAGAGTATCTTCTCTACCAAATAATTGCTTGTAGTATTCTATATAGCAATTTAAATAATTCCTTCAATATCTTCAACAGGACCATCTGGTCCATTTAACATGGAAATCTGCTTCTTCATCCTTCTTTGATTAGCCAAAGCATGGAAGTAAGCATTATTTCTCCCTCCTGAGATATTTCTCTCTCTGGATCTTTGTCTAGACTTAATCTCCTCCAATCTCCAGATATTTTGGAGGTTTAGAGCTATTTTATCCATACGAGCCTTGGAAGGTGGGGATAACACCTTTGTTTCGGATTCAATGTCTAATAAATCATACTCAGCAACCAACTGTTGTTTGGTTCTGTTTTGGGCAGCCTCATAATTGACATTCCAACCCCTACACACTTTCCTCAGTATTCTAATCTTGAATTGCCACCTATCAAAAGGGTCTTTAATAGAGCAAGGAGCATTCCAACATTTCTTAACCATATCCTCAAAACCCTCTACCTCCAACCACCATTTTTCAAACCCTAGTATCAAAAACTAGAGGGGTATGATCACTACCAACCCTAGGGAGGGCTTTAAGTTCGACATAAGGGACCATACTTTCCCAGCAGGTAGAAATAAAAACTTTATCAATGTTAGCCATCACTAGACTATCCTAGTTATTGGCCCAAGTAAACTTCCTACCATAATTTTTAATTCAGTTAGACCATATTTGTTAACCCAGTCATTGAATTGGCTTACCTAATGAAAGTTAACCACCCCAGTATTTTTCTCCTCACTACTCCTAACTAGGTTGAAGTCACCTCCAATAATAGTGGGACCCAACCAAGCATCCATAGTATTATGGAGCTCATTGATAAATTCAAGCTTGGAGTTATCATATGCTGAACCATATACAGCTACAAATCTCCAAGTTTTCTTATTCTTCTTATCCTTAAGTAGAGATGCAACATAAAATTCTAAGGTATCAACAAAGATAACTCCAAATTCCTCATGTTTAATACCAACCAAGATACCCCCTGCTGTACCAATAGCTGGTAGCCCAATGCCAGCAGAAAATATCTTGTCGGTCAATGTGAGCAAGCTGTATACTACTAAATGAATCTTTCTTAGACTCAGAAAAACCTACCAAATCAGCATGGGTGTCTCTAATGAGTTGACCCACTGCCTTAAGTTTTTCAGGCTTATTAAGCCCCCTAACATTCCAAAATAGGCCTACTAACATTATTAAAATCTAGTTTTCTACAGCTACCTTTTCTACCTGAAACTACATCAGCCCATGTAGGTATATCAACAAGGTGGCCACTATTGTGGGCACACCCTTGTTCTACATTGCCTGAGTGAGCATTACTAAATTCATCAGCACTGATATCTATGTTATCAGGAAGAGAACACTCTGGATGTGAATCTTGAAAGGCAAATAACCTACTGTCCTCTACCAGCCTAATGTCATGGATATTATGAGATACAATATCTTCATCATTGCCTAAATTCATACCAGCTCTTCTGGCTTTCAACATTAATGCATCATCATTAAATGTGGAAAAGGAATTAGAGTTTCTATTACCTTTAGGTATCTCCAGGTCTTTGAGCTTTATGAGATCTTCAGCCTTCTGTATGGCAGTTCTCCCATCTCTTCTAATTCTATAACTCACCCTAGCATCACCATAGGGCCCCAATTTTTGGCCTTGTCCAAAGGATGTGGAAGCTGCTGGGGTGGAGCCTCTAAGGTTGTGCCCTCCCCATCAGACTCCGCATCAAACTGCTCAAGCAACTGAGTACCAATGTTCTCAGTAGGCTGTTTTTGCTGCACATCCTTCTTTATATTGCTAGCTCACTCAGACCTAAGATAACATTTCACACCTTTTGTTCCAGGGAGTTCATCAACTGCATAGGTGTTTTGGAGTGAGTGGGAGCTTTTTGGGAGTTCTGAGGCAGACCACCTGCAGTTTCGTTCTTGTTCTTGTCAGTCTCCATAGCTTTTGGTCCTTGTATCTGCATATCTTTCTTAGGATCTCCCTCTAGTAAGTCCTCATCAGATTTCTCTCCCTCTCTCTTCTGTCCTGGTGTTAGCCACCTCCAAGACAGGTTCTGTTTCCACCAGAAAAGAGATAAGGAATTGTTGGGAAACGTTGCATGAAAACAAAAAAATTCTACGCACACGCAATGATCTATCCATGGAGATGCATAGCAACGAGGGGGAGAATGTGTCTACGTACCCTCGTAGACCATAAGTGGAAGCATTTCACAACGCGGTTGATGTAGTCGAACTTTCTTCATGCTCCAACCGATCTAGTACCGAACACACAGCACCTCCGCGTTCTGCACACGTTCAGCTCGGTGACGTCCTCCACCTTCTTGATCCAGCAAGACGACGAGGTAGTGGATGAATTCCGGCAGCACGACGGCGTGGTGACAGTGATGGTGATGTGATCTCCGCAGGGCTTCGCCTAAGCACTACGAAAATATGACCGAGGGAGTAAACGGTGGACGGGGGCGCCGCACACGGCTAAGACAATGTTGTGTCATTGCTAGGCGCCCCCTCCCACATATATATAGGTGGGAGGGAGGGAGGAGCAGCCAAAGGAGGCGCCCAAGTAGGAGGAATCCTACTTGGAGTCCCTCCCAAGCCGCGCGCCCCTGCCTTATATAGGTGCGGGGGAGAGGCAGGGGAGGGTGCCCCCCCCCCCCCTTTCCTTTATCCCATGAGAGGGAAAGGCAGGAGGGGCTAGCCCTCCCTTCTTTCCTTCCCTTAGGGCCTGCTGTCCAAAGAAGGGGCACACTAGGGGCTGGTCTATCCCCCCTTTGGCCCATTAGGCCCATACACTTACCGGGGGTGTCCAGAACCTTCCGGTGACCCGATGACTACCCGGTGCACTCCGAAACTCTTCCGGTGTCCGAATACCATCGTCCTATATATCAATCTTTACCTCTCGACCATTTCGAGACTCCTCGTAATGTCCGTGATCTCATCCGGGACTCCGAACAACATTCGGTCACCAAATCATATAACTCATATAACACTATATCGTCAACGAACGTTAAGCGTGCGGACCCTACGGGTTCGAGAACTATGTAGACATGACCGAGACACCTCTCTGGTCAATAACCAATAGCGGAACCTGGATGCCCATATTGGCTCCTACATATTCTACGAAGATCTTTATCGGTCGAACCGTTATGACAACATACGTAATTCCCTTTGTCCATCGGTATGTTACTTGCCCGAGATTCGATCGTCGGTATCTTCATACCTAGTTCAATCTCGTTACCGGCAAGTCTCTTTACTCGTTCCGTAATACATCACCTCGTGACCAACTCCTTAGTCATTTGCTTCCAAGCTTATGATGTGTATTACCGAGAGGGCCCAGAGATACCTTTCCGATACTCGGAGTGACAAATCCTAATCTCGATCTATGCCAACTCAACAAACATCTTCAGAGATACCTGTAGAGCATCTTTATGATCACCCAGTTACGTTTTGACGTTTGATAGCACACAAGGTATTCCTCCGGTATCCGGGAGTTGCATAATCTCATAGTCGAAGGAATATGTATTTGACATGAAGAAAGTAATAGCAATAAACTGAACGATCATTATGCTAAGCTAACGGATGGGTCTTGTCCATCACATCATTCTCCTAATGACGTGATCCCGTTATCAAATGACAACACATGTCTATGGCTAGGAAACCTTAACCATTTTTTATCAACGAGCTAGTCTAGTAGAGGCTTACTAGGGACACGGTATTTGTTTATGTATTCACACATGTATTTAAGTTTCCGATCAATACAATTCTAGCATGAATAATAAACCTTTATCATGAAATAAGAAAATATAAAATAACAACTTTATTATTGCCTCTAGGGCATATTTCCTTCAGGAATAGTTCCTTATCAATCTCCACTAGCCTTTCAGAGGGAATTTTTGACACATCTCTCACAACAACCCGAACTTTGATCTTTTCATAAAAACTTCTGAAGATCTCATGCCAGTCAACATTAACTAGGATGCCCAAGATATATGCAATTTGTGAGATTACTTTCCATGTGAGTTTATTGATAAGGATCCCCATCATAGACACCCACACGTCTTGAAGCTCAGCATAAGCAACCTCTTCACCATCCCATTTGTCAAAAGACACTGTAACCCCTTTTTTCTGAGATTGATGGAGGGGAGCTCAACTAAATCCTTTACTTTTTTATGCGGTGGAAACCTGACCAGGAAGCGTTTTTCAGTCAGCTGTCTCACATGCCATGGCCAGTTAGTCTTCCAGATTTCAGACAAGTTTGCTTCAGTACTTGAGTAGAGATAGAACCTTCCTCAATCACGGCAACACACACATTAGACAGGTTAAGCCACTTAACAACATCCTTGTCTTCAGACTCAATGTGGAAGAAGCCCAGACCAGCATTGGCACTGCCATAGTATTGGGCAGCAGCTTGAGGTTTGTACCACTCCACACAATTGTCCATGTGATGCCCAGACTTGTGGCAAAATGAAACAATTTTTGGGCACTGGACAAGTCCCAACAAAGTGAGCTGGCTCTTTACGGTTGTAACACATCACATCCTTCATTTTTGGATCATAATGATGACAGCCTCCTCTTTCCTATTCTGACTACCGTCTTCTTCATCAACACTGCTTGACTTCCCCTGTTGCTCCTTCTGAGAACTGAAGCTTTTGTTCTTCTTTTTCTGTTGAGGGTTTTGGGAACTCCATTGGTAGGTGCTTGATTGCCCTTCCCCGTACCCCTGAAATTGAGATCCACCTTGGAACTGACCAGGAGAAGGACCATTTTGCAGCAGTTGTTGTTGTTGTTGCTGCTGCTGCATAAGAGGCATGGCAGAAAGGAAATGTTGAGGCTCCTTCGGTTGTTGTTTCTTATTATTTTGAAGAAAGGAAATTACACTATGAAGACAAACATTGCCCAAAAGATAACATGTGAAAAGAATGAGAAAAATCTAGTAGTACCCGATTTGTTGGGATCATTATCAAAAAAAGACATTCCCCGTTCCCCTGAATGATGGATCCCATCCGGCTGTGCCTAGAAGACTCTCTTGTAAGGATGGCAATTTTACCCACGGGTACGGGTACCCGCGGGTACCGTACCCGCCTAGGCAGGGTATGGGCACACTTTTATACCCACGGGTAGTACCCATATCCTACCCATTAAGTCATGGGTAGGGTACGGGTATAGTCTTGTGCCCACGGGTGTACCCATACCCTGCCTGTTTGTGAACTAATGTTAAGTTGTCGTTAATTAGTCATTAATTTGTCATGTGACTCGTCTACTCCTATTGACTTAAAAGTATGTTGTGATTTCTAAATTTTGATATTGGTCAATTACTCATCTACCTGTTATTGAGCTGAGATAATTGATTTTTTTTGTCAAATATGCTATCAATGAGTGTAAAATTGTGAACAACTTATGTACTATTTGTTCTACCCGCTGGGTACTCAATGGGTACGGGTACCCGTCGGGTATGGGTATTGATAAAGTTTCATACCCATGGGTACGGGTATGAGTAGAATTTTGTACCCAGTGACTATACGGGTATGGGTATGGTATTGCTCTACCCTGCGCATTGCCATCCTTACTCTCTTCCTCTTGGCATTCCCCATCCCCATCGTTGGTTCCAGAGAGAAGCGGCACAGCCGTGTTGGAGACCAGACCATGGACGACGCATAGGCCGAGCAGAGCAGCAGAGACAGACAACTGCACGCCAGTCGCCTCGCTTCCCCCAAACCATTCCCTCGAGCCCGTCCGCGGTTGACTGACCCCCGCCCGGGCCCCGCCCCTCCCGTCCCCACGCGCCAGCCGCCGCGGCCGGGGGGACCCGCCGCCGCCGCCGTCGCCGCGGCAGCAGCCGGTCGCCTGCCCCCTTCCTTCCTTCCTTCCCCCCTTCCGGCCCCGGCAGCGGGGCGGTCCGGCCCGGTCCGTTGGGTCCGGTCCGTTGGGTCGGGCCCGAGTTCGAGTCTGGGTCGGGCCCGCGCGGATGGTCGGTGGCGGCGGGGGTGCTGGCTGGGCGCGCAACCCTAACCGAGCACTGCTCCTGGTGGCGGCCGGGCGCTATATTAGATGCCGGGGGGCGGGATCGGCGCGGGCTTCGACTTCGACTTCCCGGCGGTGATCCAGGCGGCGCTCGTCGGCTTCGTGCTCCTCGCCGCCGCCGCCGCCGCCCTCCGCCGCGCCGCCTCGCGCTACTTCGTCGTCGACGCCACGGGCTTCGCCGCCGCCTACGAGGACCACCACCACATCGCGCCCGCCTACGCGATGCCGCCCCAGGGGGATCAGCCGCCGCCGCCGCAGCAGCCCCCCTCCTCGCCGCTGGGGCAGGGCCCCGGGCAGGCCGCGGCGCCCGAGCTGGGGCCCTGCGCCCACTGCGGCGCCGCCGGCACCAAGAAGTGCTCCGGGTGCAAGCGCATGCGATACTGGTGCGCCCCCCCGTCCCTCCCCTCCCTGATTCTTGGGTATGGCCTAGCTGTGCGCGTGATCTTGATTCATGCATTGTCGCCGAGCTCCTGCAGAATCGCGTCGCCCCCGTTCTGCGATTCGGCGGTCGACGCGTGCAATTGTGCGGGGATCCCTCACGGTTCTTGGCCCTACCCCCGGTGCCCATGACCGTGAATTGTGATTTTGCTGTCGTGTCTTGGATGCTTTGCGCAATTTGGTCCTACCCCTGTTGTCCATGATTGTGAAATTGTGTTTTTGCTCTTGTTTCTTGGATGCTTGGGTAATTTGGTGTTTAGGATCAGTGATTATAGTGGTTCTTGAGGATCCAAGACATGCATAGTTGCTGGAAACCTCTGTTCTTGAGAGGTTATTGAGTGGTGATCCTGCAGGATCCAAGACATGCGTAGTTGCTGGAAACCTCTGTTCTTGAGAGGTTATTGAGTGGTGATCCTGCAGGATCCAAGACATGCGTAGTTGCTGGAAACCTCTGTTCTTGAGAGGTTATTGAGTGGTGATCCTGCAGGATCCAAGACATGCATACTTGCTGGAAACCCCTGTTCTTGAGAGGTTATTGAGTGGTGATCCTGCAGTTGGTGCATGCAATTATGCAGGGATCTTTGACGATTCTTGGCTTTACCCCTGTTGTCCATGACTGTGGGTTCTTGGCCCTACCCCGGTGTCCATGGCTGTGAATTGTGATTTTGCTGTAGTTTCTTGGATGCTTTGGGCAATTTGGTCCTACCCCTGTTGTCCATGACTCTGAAATTGTGATTTTGCTATTGTTTCTTGGATGCTTGGGTAAGTTGGTGTTTAGGATGGGTGATTTTAGCGGTTCTTGAGGATCCATGACATGCATAGTTGATGGAAACCTCTGTTCTTGAGAGGTTATTGAGTGGTGATCGTGCAATTGGTGCGTGCAATCATTCAGGGATCTTTCACGATTCTTGGCTTTACCCCTGTTGTCCATGACTGTGGGTTGTGATTTTGCTGTCGTTTCTTGGAGGCTTGGGTAATTCGGTGTTTAGGGTCAGTGATTTAACTGGTTCTTGAGGATCCAAGACATACATAGTTGATGGAAACATCTGTTCTTGGGAGATTATTGAGTGATGATCCTGCAGTTGGTGCGTGCAATTATGCAGGGATCTTTCACGATTCTTGGCTTTACCCCAGTTGTCCATGACTGTGAGTTTGTGATTTTGCTCTTGTTTTTTGGGTGCTTGGGTAATTCGGTGTTTAGGGTCAGTGATTTTAGTGGTTCTTGAGGATCCAAGGACATACGTACAACATTGAAATCTTGTTCCTTGTGCGATTTGGTTGTGTACGTCCTAGCCTGCTAGGGCCTGCATAGCAGGGCATAGATATTAGTTTGTTTCCTCAGATGCATGCGAAAACGGTGCAAAGTCTTTGATAGTCGGAGGCTATGTATTTGAACTTGGTCATTGCCCAATATTGATTTCATTGCGTCCAAATCCAAACAGCATCAGAAATTTGCTCTGAGGCGTATTTGGTGAACAACCAGACAACATATAGAGTTGAAAATAGTGCTTAACAGAAGTGTGTATCTTGAAGAACTATCCCCTTATTTGTATTTTTCTTATCCTCTACCTTTTCTTCTATGACAAAGCAAAGATGGTATTCTCTATTCTGTGTTTTATCATGAGTAATCGGTTGGTTTGGTTATTGTTTGGACAGGACAATCGGAAGTTAAGTATTAATGTCACTAAGGCTCTCATTCTTTGTGTGGTTTTGGATTGTTTCAAGTGACTGCCTATCTATTATCATGTAATATATGGCCTACTGATGAGTTTCTCTTATCTAGATGGTGATCATTTCCACACGTCAAACAGCGAAGTTTTTTTTTATAAAAGGTTTTTGCCTGGTTTGGTTGTAACAAAAATGGAGTTCATCTTGTGTATTTTGGTTTATTTTGTAATGTTTGGTAATTTTGGCCCATAGCAAAGTTATACATTTTTATCTTTCAATGCGCTGTTATACCCTTGGTGTTGCTTGTTATGATACATCAATTGAATAGACTCATGAACAACAGATCATTTGCCTGAAGGTTGTCCCAACTCACATTCTTGGAGTTTCTATACACTGTTTTGTTGTCTAACTAGCCTCCAGTCATCAATATCACATAGTTTTACATGCTGCTATATTTCTCCTGAGCATATATGTCTTACATTTATGCTCTTATTTAGTTCTGGAGAATGTCAGTCAAAGCATTGGCAATCTGATCACAAATTCAAGTGCAAACAAATGAAATTATTGGATCCTATTGACAAGTTACCCTGTGGAGTTGAGGCCAACAGTAAGAAGTCACCTGTCTCTGGCCATCGTGGTATCTCATTAGTGCCTGGCCATCGAAAATTAAACAAGGTGTGCAATTATACTCTTGACCTAGAAATTGTTTGCACTTGGATGAAGAAACAGATTTTCAACTCATGTTCCATTCACAGGTCATCTATCCTTATGATGATTTTTTAAAGCTGTACAATTGGAAGTGCAATGATTCGAAATACAGCGATTTTTTAACTTGTGGGCTTGTGAACTGTGGCAACAGGTATGTTGGAATAATATACTATCTTTGCCCCACCTTTTGCTTAACAAACGCTTGCTTAGAATATCTAATAGTTCTTGTTCCTTTTGTGCAGTTGCTTTGCCAATGTGGTTTTACAATGTCTGTCATACACGAGGCCACTTGTGGCCTATCTGTTAGGAAAGGACCATTATAGGCAATGTAAGTGATGGTTTACGATGGTCATGTAATATGTAGTAACATCTAGCTTTATCTTAACAGTTCTACGCAACTCAACATTTCAGGTGCTATAAGACATGAAGATTGGTGTTTCTTATGTGAGCTGCAATCTCATATTCAAAGAGCGTTTGATAGCGTACACCCATTTGCTCCCACGAACATTCTTTCTCATTTACCAAATATTGGTGGCAACCTTGGCTTTGGTAGGCAGGAAGATGCTCATGAATTTATGAGGTGAATTACTTTATGTGCTTGTATGTGGGTTTGCTATCTCTCTCTTGGATTGTCTTGAATGCTATGTGCTGCGTGTTCTATTTATAGGTTTGCAATAGATAAGATGCAATCAGCTTGCCTTGACGAATTTGGAGGTGAGAAGGTCGTAGATCATAGCACCCAGGAGACAACTGTTATTCAGCACATATTTGGCGGTCGTCTGCAATCTCAGGTCCCATTTGTTTGCACATTTAGTTTAATATTTTAATTTATAATCAATGAGTCTGCCTTTCTGATTGCTCTGTTTTTAATCAGCTTTAAATTCTTAAGGGATATGTCTTTCAGTATGCATCTGTTGCATTCATCAAATGCCTAACATTTAAATGGGATGTGCAGGTTCAGTGTACTGCATGTGGTATGGTCTCAAATCGCTATGAGAATATGATGGACTTGACAGTTGAAATTCATGGTGATGCTGAATCCTTGGAAAAATGCTTGGATCAGTTCACTGCTATAGAGTGGCTTGATGGGGACAATAAGTACAAATGTGATGGGTAAGTCCTATTTACAGCATCTGTACACTTATGTTATGTAGCAACAAATGTTACAGGTTCATATTTTTGATATATATATGGTTTAGTTTGGGCATATATATGCTGAGACCGGCTTGTTCTTATTAACTATTAAGGATTTGTACATAATGATGTTCACTTGGTCTGTTGACGTCTTCCGAAAATACATGATGAGACATTACTTTCAATAATGCTACAAATAGCCAGGAATTTAGCCTGATTATATCTTGTGAAATTCTGTGAGTGGGTGATTATGTTCTTAGTATATACTTTTTGAATTTAAATAAGAGTTGATTTAAAGCTGGAGTAATTTGATTATGTTAATTACCTGGAGTCATCCATCCTCAGTCTTGGTCTACTACATATTTTTGGCAAGCACAAGTGATGCATTTGTTGTTCAGACCCTTCTCTCTTTTACTAATGTTTACTATTTTCAGACATTGTAGACTTCAGATTTAAGTATTGAACATCTTACAGTTCAGCAAGCTCCAAACATACTTTACAGACATTGTAGACTTCAGATTCAAAATCTGAATCAAATGCCATCTTTTTCTAAAATATTGTCTACTTTTGTGCAGATGTAACGACTATGTTAAAGCACGGAAACATCTCACAGTTCATCAAGCTCCAAATATACTCACTATTACTCTCAAAAGATTCCAGGTTAGGACACCAGCTTGTTAGAACTATATCATGCTGTTGTATTATGAAAGTGGCACCTAATATACTTTCCTGTGGTTATCAGAGTGGTAGATTTGGAAAACTGAACAAGAAAGTCACATTCCCTACGAAGTTAGATTTAACTCCATACATGAGCACCACTGATGGAACTGACCAGTATGATCTATATGCTGTCGTTGTTCATCTGGATATGCTGAATGCTTCGTTTTTTGGGCATTATATATGCTACATAAAACATTATCGAGGACGTTGGCTTAAATTGGATGACTGCAAGGTACATGTTCACTCTATATTATAACCATACAGATATATGTGAGTCGTAATTCCAGTTGATCCATTTTCTTGCTTCGATTTGTAGGGGATGGCTGTTGACGAGGAGGAAGTACATGCTCAAGGTGCCTATATGCTTCTATATAGCAGGTAATTATCATGTGTGTCCTCGTCTAGGGAATCAATTTCTACTGAAAGGGGAAATGTCACATATATACATCTTACCTGAATCCAAGTCCTTTTCTATTGCTACTTGATGTAAGCTTGAGTGGATTATATCTACTTCCTTGCTGATCTTTGCATATTTTATACTCTATAGAATTGTGTGGTCATCTTCATTTCCAACAACATACACTATTAGCAGATGTTGGAATTCATATTGGCTCTATGCAAAAGAAAGACCTTTCATATAATATGTGCCTCCATATTGTTCTGTTGTTGTATAATATGGCTTCACCATTTTAGGATAACAGCTGCCAGATGGAACTTTCCTGGCCACCAAATTTTCTTTCTTTATCATACATTCATTATTTTGTCTCGTGCAAAAATTATTTCTCTGTTTATTCCACAATTTATTTTTCATAAATTTAACTAGTACAGTATCATTTTGTCTGTGACTGTTCTAACTAGTTTTATTTCATAAACTTTCATAATTTTTTTAACACATTAAAATGTTCTGGATTTGTCTTATTTCCTTATTTTGTTTTGTTCACATTTTTGTGTGGTATTTCTCCATTTAATCCATTTTTGTCACGAATATAACTAGTATTACCTGTCTGAGACTATGCTAAAATGCTCTGGACATGTGGGCTTACAAACTTGACTTTTCCCTTTACGACTCTGCAGGAGAACAGCTCGTCCTGTACCACTTCTTCCAGTCAAAGAACCAATAAAACATGAGAAACAGTGCAAAGTGCCTCCTTTAAATGGACAAAATCATTTGATACCTGAGGATGTGTCATTAAAATGTGAATCATTTTCAAAGCCTTCAGAAGATCTACGAGAGGATTCTGAATCCAGCAATGACCCTCTGCATAGAATGGATACCGTCGACCAGGTATCAGACCTGGATTTGCATATGAACATTGAGAGAGATAAATTCGTTACCAATGAAAGTATACATCAGCCAATTTCATCGGCATTACATGTCCTTGAAGAAGATACTAGAGACTCAGGTTCTCTGTTAGAAGGCAATAATACCATGAGAGCTGACCAATTTGGCAATTCTGCATGTGAATCCTCTTCAGTTAATTCCTCTGAAGAGGAATGCAAGGAACCTGCCCCAGGTATTGATTCAGTTGACTACATGGATATTGATATGGAAGCTGGAACAGAAGTTGAAACACAGAATGTGCAACAACAACCTATCTTAGGTGATTCAGTTGGAATGATAGGCAACAAAACATCAGTCCCAACCTTTGAGAATTGTATGGCAGGAAAACCAAAACCACTCTTTTCTCTTGGTTTCCTTGACAAACCCTCAAGAAAGAAGTCCGACTCTAGGGAAGAGTGTCAAAATGGTGGCAGCATGGCAGTTTCCTCCAAAAAAATAGATGGTCATTGTAATGAACATCTCAGCAGGCCAGAGCAAGGACTTATTGCCAACTCCCGTGGCGGCAGCCCATCCTCAGCAAATGGAAGTGTACATTGCAATGGAGACGTGTTTGTGACTCCTAGCAACGGAGTTCTTGTCAATGGTGATACACAATCAGGCAATCACTCCTTGGATGCAGCAAAGAGAGATGTACCTTCTGCTCAGGGGTTTAATCCGAGGCCTTACAGATCACCATCAAGCAGCAACCCAAATCGGAATAATACAAGCAAAGGGGACATGTCATTCTTCCCACGTGGTTTCCTTGCAAGGCCTCGTTCTGGAGAGAAAGCAGTCAAAGTTGATGATGGGTTGCCATTTAGTAATGGAAATGACAAACCATCATCATCATCCTCTGTGAATGGCAACGGCATATCAAATATCAATTCTTCACCTCGAAGCAGCACAGGTGGCATGGGCATGTCTCCTGGATTCCTTGCGAAGCGTTCCAGGGAGTCTGCAGCTGCAAGCTTTATGGGTGATCCGCAGAGCAGTAACACTTCCAAGGAGCAAGAACATGTTGGTGCTGCAGCACTACTACTACCTGACAAGATACAAGAAAGGCGGAGTTCCTATTGCACCACAAATGGCATTGAGGCCCAACATGGAGCAGCTTCCGTTCATGATGTGAGTGGTCACAGTGATGAAAACGGGCACGCATTCGTGGGCACCAAGAACGGCATCCATGGTGAAGAAAATGTCAGCAGTTGCCAAATGGATGAAAACGGACATGGAGTTCTGGACATCAAAGATGTCATCTTCAGAGAACAAAACGTCAGCAATGGAACTCTTGATACGCATGGACGAGCAATGGGATCCGAGGATGCTGACCACGTCGTCAAGTCACCCGCCGCTCCTGCCCATGACGGTCTGCGACGAAGATTAACCACCTCGAAATATTTTGATGAGAGTAGCATGGACGAGCAATGAAAGCTGAAGGTAGATAACCTGAAGAGGAGCCATGGGCAAGGAAGTAGAAGTGGCTGATTGGATAGGTTACCTGCCATTGCAAAAAATTGATGATACAGTAGTAGTTTTGCCTCCGCTCCTCCATTTTTGTTGTCCCTCGTGGCTCCCACTTGTCAGAGGGGTGGAGGGGTGTCTCTGGGCCTCCACTTGCAGAGGCTCAGATGCTCCCCTGGTGCCATGTTTCTCTCCCTTGTTGCCATTATTGCTAGGTACATAGCAGAGTCTAGGCTTACCTTCTTTTCTTTTACCTTGTTAGCTTGAATAAACACCAAGTGCTGACTTGCTTTGTCATGGAAGCTTAATCAATCAATTGTAGAGGAAATGATCTGATTGTGTTGTTCACTTTAGTTTCTTCATTTTCTGTCAGACTGTCGCATGTTATATTTTTCTTGCACTGCGGTGAACTTATGCTGGTTGATGAAGTGTTTGTTGCTGTTTATCTTTGAAAAATTTCTTGCATCATGTAACAGAAGTAGCAAGTGTATAGAGTCTAGATGCTTAGTTGGGGAATAGGATTTCGACGATTCTGCCTCACTCTTAATCGTTATCATGGTCAGTTGTTTCGATTTAGAAGTAATTTTGGGAACAGTTGTTTGTGTGGAAATTGAACTGTTTAATGCAAATTTCTTTGTGTTGAATATGCAACAGTAGGATTATTTAACATGAAAGTGCATTTATTTAGTTTTGTGTAGAAGTTGAAAGTTTTATGTAGGTTCTTCTCTCTTATAGGACATACAAAAGCAGAGTCAGGACAATGCCTCTTTTAAACGACATATGTACACTTCCACGAAATTGTTCCGCCTAACTCGTCGATCACATAACTCAGAACTCAGAAATCACACACATAAATACTCAAAAGCTTGCGCTGCTAGAAAATGGACTACAAAGAGCACTGATCTCACACTACATTAACACAAAGTATCTCCACAACAACGGTGTGAATCAGAAGGGGAAGATGCGCCGCATGATGGTAGGACAACGCATCCAACACCGTGTATGGAGCGTCCGTGGACCAGACGTCCTAATTCACACAATCCGGAAACAAATTTGCGGGCCTCCGGACAACCGCCACATAGGCGTTTGACATCTCAAACCCAGCCAAAACCGAGGCGGAGCCTGGACATTTCCACGATATTTCTGCGCGAAAGCCCGCCCTTTCCCACCCTCTCTGCCCCTAATTCCCGCCTGTTTCGCCGTCCACCGCCACGATGGAGCCAATCGAGACGGTCGCCGTCACGCCCAAGCAGGAGCACCCGTTGGTGGTGGCCGCCCACATGCCAACACGGCGACATGCAACACCAGTTGCCGCAAACAGAAGAAAAGGAAGGGCACTTTGGCGGCGGTCGGTCAGCTAGTACCTCCTCCGCCAAAGCATGTGAACTGGTGGGTGTCAATCATGTAATCCCCGCTGCCCTGGCCGACAACTGTATCCGCCATACTACTTCGCCTCCCCGCAGCTCTGTCTGCAGCAGCAGGTCACGTACACCGTCACTGACAACCATCAAGTGTCATTCAACGTCGACCTCAACGGGGACTACAACTTCACGAAGCCTCAGTCGTAGTCCCAGTCGCCGACACTTGTCCGTTCATGGATGCCGACTCCCTCGCCCTTCGGTGCCCGGTCTCTGTTTGCCGAAATGTTTCAGCCGAGGCCGACGTTGGAGGAGGAGGAGGCGTTGATGAAGATGGTCCACGACATCAGCGGCAACGAAGACGGGCAAGTGGATGACTCACAACCGGAGACCGATAAGACGCACACCTAGATGCTGGACACCCAGCAGACATACACCCAGCAACCGGACGGTGATCCGAACGACATTTGGGCGTCGGGTGCGGTCCGTAAGAAGAGGGGAGAAAAATTTCAACTTGAAGAAGGAGGAATTGTTTGTTGATGCGTGGTTGGCCACAAGCATTGATCCGATTCATGGCACAGAGCATTGCACAAGTGTGCTTACTTGGTTCCATGACCAAAAGCACCATGATCCCTATCTCAAGGATGTGATCCGTGAGTGCCATGCAAAGTCGTTCACTAATTGATGGTACACCATTCAAGAGGTCATGGGCAAGTATTTTGGCTTTTACAAACATTTGCAAATCCAATGGCCAAGTGGCGCGGCACTCCAAGATCTCACAAGTTTTTTTTTGTTGCTCTATGTGTGTTGGTCATTTGGCCAGATATGCTCTATGTGTTGGTCATTTGGCCGGATATGCAACTTGTTGATCATGTCTTTTCTTTCTAGGCCGTTCGTGCGTGCACATCGTTCTTTAGTATAGAGAAGAACTTCCTCTTCATGCATTGTTGGTGGAAGTTGAATGCGCACCCCAAGTGGCTCAATGTTGTTGTGAATTCCATCAAGACCGCCTCCATGGCCAATGTAGATGAAGATGGTGATACAACAAAAGGAGGCCTTGCTCCGACCAAAAGAATGGTTAGAAACGGAGGCAAGAAGTGAGAAGGAGAAGCGAGAAGGGATGGCGACCAAGATGATGAAGAGGTTTGAGGAAATTATGGCGAAGGAGGAGGAATGCGTTAAGTGCAATGACGCAAAGGAGGAAAACAAGACCGAGAGGTATAACAAGTTCATGGAAGCGCAAGCCAAGAAGATCAAGCTTCAAGAGAAGATGGTTGATGTTAAGATGACCATGAAGATTCTGAACTTGGATCCTAATGCGACAAAGATTGTGCAAGCGTATCGTGCTAGCATGTTGAAGCACTACACAAACGCTTTGGAGGAACCGACCATACGGTGAATAATTTGGCACGGACAACCGGACTAGGAGGCAAAAATTGACATCTTTTGCACAGACAATCGGTCTGACATCTTTTAGGATCGGTCGGATGTAAAAACTTGTTGAACATCTAACACATTTTGGTTGTGACTGCATATGTTTGCATCTAGTTATACATATACTAATTTCTATATTGATCTACATATGCATGTCAAATGGAGGAGGCCGGACCCGGGCAGACAATTGGTGCACCGGGTTGGATGACCAACTCCATTATCGTTGCGCTCGGACATGTCCCAACGTGTTTGTGGATGTTTGGTGTGTCCAATTTGATGTACGGCGTTGGAAATGCCCTTAGGTCTCTCCTAGCGCAAGTATCATGATTATATCATGTAGTGCCACCTAAGTAAGAGATGGTGTGTTGCACTGCAATCAAGGATGAGAGAGAAGATTCTAGCATCATGAGAAAGCATGAAAGATGATCCCATGAAACCGAAAGATAGATCAACACCGCTCTGAGACATTGGTTCTCTGTCCCAACCTTCTGCATCTTGACATTCCTCCTTGCTTTTAGTTGGGTTAAAGATCAACATCATTGTATCTGATTTTCCTAAATGCTACCAAGTCGCCTCTTAGTCATTGGGGCGTCGAGAAAGATGACCAAAGCACCAAAACAGATCACAAGCTACAAACCACGTCTTTGCCGTCGGTGCCATTGAGGAAGTGATGATCGGTGAAACATGAGAACTCATTGCAATCTCGACACAACCAATGACATTATCACCCCTAAGAAAAACAATAGATAACCGTGACACAATTCGTTAAACCATCATACCAAAAAATGAATGGCTCCCGGGTGTCAACAAGGGATAACCCCGCACCACACAATTACTACAACAACATAATTCCACATCAAAAGCAAGTCACGAGAGGAGACAAAGGAGGATACCAAGCAGCGCAACGCAACGCGGCAAGCTGGTCAACACCCGAGAGTATGGGCTGGGTCGAGAAAACAGCCGACAAACCCACCTTATGGCTTAAGCCCGGGATGGCGATGGTGTGAGGTACCTTGAAATACCTCACCTTGGCAGTTGGCGCTCAATGTAATTGCCTCAACCAACAACTTTCGCCTGTCCTCGTCGGCCGGAGCCCCAACGAACCAAGAACCTCTCCCTCGCCCTTTCTCCTTCGCGCAACGGCCACTTCCAAGCGGCACAGGGCTGACGATCCCACCTTGTGCCCAAAGTACGGGACTACCATGGTGTCAGGCACCTTGAAATACCATGCCTTGGCGCTCAAACCACTTCTGGCCATTGAGGAAGTCTGGAAGATGACCAAAAGCAAAAAACCAATGAAACATGAGAAGTAAACATGATGGCAATCTTGACACCACCAATGATGTTATCAACCATCCCTCTGACAGCCCATCGTACCAAAACACGAATGGCTCCTTGGTGTCACACATGCTTCCGAGTGTCAACAAGGGATAACTCCACATCAGACGGTTTTACGGACATAAATCCACATTGCAAGACACAGGAGATAAGAGGACATCAAGAAGCACAACACAACGCAATGCGGCGAGCCGATCACCAATCTCTTGAAGCAACAGCAGGGCACAAGATCTCGCAAAAAAACAAAAAAAGAACAGCAGGGCACAAGAACAAGGGAGCTCCTATTGAGCGCTGTAGGTGCCGGTTCTCGCCGCTGGCGCTCGCACCGACGCGAAGTGGGCCGGCCCAGTAATACGTCTCCGTCGTATCTATAATTTTTGATTGTTTCATGCCAATATTATACAACTTTCACATATTTTTGACAACTTTTTATATGATTTATTGGACTAACCTATTGATCCAGTGCCCAGTGCCAGTTCATGTTTGTTGCATGTTTTTTGTTTCGCAGAAAATCCATATCAAACGAAGTCCAAACGCGATAAAAATTTATGGAGAATTATTTTGGAATATTTATGATTTTTGGGAGGTGGAATTAATGCAAACGGGACCCCACAGTGACCACAACCCACCAGGAAACGCCGGGCACCCCCTGGCACGCCCAGGTATCTTGTGCCCTCCTCGAAAGTCGGTTGGGGCCCTTCTTCTGGCGCAAGAAAGATAATTTATGGAAAAAAATCGTGTAAAAATTTCAGCGCAATCGGAGTTACGAATCTCTGGGAATTTAAGAAACGGTGAAGGGCCAAATCTGGGGAATGCGAAACAGAAGAGAACAGAGAGGGAGATCCAATCTCGGAGGGGCTCCCGTCCCTCCGCCGCCATGGAGGCCATGGACCATAGGGGGGAGGCCAAGGAAGAAGAAGGAGGGGGGCTCTCTCCCCCTCTCTCCCGGTGGCGCCGGAGTGCCGCCGGGGCAAGGATCGTGATGGCGATCTATATCAACAACCTTGCTACCGTCAACACCAACTTTCTCCCCCTCTATGGAGCGGTGTAACTGAAGGAAATATGTCCTAGAGGCAATAATAAAGTTGTTATTTTATATTTCATTATATCATGATAAATGTTTATTATTCATGCTAGAATTGTATTAGCCGGAAACTTGATACATGTGTGGATACATAGACAAAACACCGTGTCCCTAGTAAGCCTCTACTAGACTAGCTCGTTAATCAAAGATGGTTAAGTTTCCTAACCATAGACATGTGTTGTCATTTGATGAACGGGGTCACATCATTAGGAGAATGATGTGATGGACAAGACCCATCCGTTAGCTTAGCATAATGATCGTTCAATTTTATTGCTATTGCTTTCTTCATGTCAAATACTTATTCCTTCGACTATGAGATTATGCAACTCCCGGATACCGGAGGAATGCCTTGTGTGCTATCAAACGTCACAACGTAACTGGGTGATTATAAAGATGCTCTACAGGTATCTCCGAAGGTGTTTGTTGGGTTGGCATAGATCGAGAATAGGATTTGTCACTCCGAGTATCGGAGAGGTGTCTCTGGGCCCTCTTGGTAATGTACATCATAAGAAGCCTTGCAAGCAATGTGACTAATGAGTTAGTTACGGGATGATGCATTGCAGAACGAGTAAAGAGACTTGCCGGTAATGATATTGAACTAGGTATGAAGATACTGACGATCGAATCTCGGGCAAGTAACATACCGATGACAAAGGGAATAACGTATGTTGTAATTACGGTACGACCGATAAAGATCTTCGTAGAACATGTGGGAACCAATATGAGCATCCAGGTTCCGCTGTTGGTTATTTACCGGAGAGGTGTCTCGGTCATGTCTACATAGTTCTCGAACCCGTAGGGTCCGCACGCTTAACGTTCGATGACGATTTTGTATTATATGAGTTATGTGATTTGGTGACCGAATGTTGTTCGGAGTCCCGGATGAGATCACGGACATGACGAGGAGTCTCGAAATGGTCGAGAGGTAAATATTCATATATAGGACGATGATATTCGGACACCGGAAGTGTTCCGGGGGTACCGGTTACATATCGGGTCACCGGAAGGGGTTCCGGGCACCCCCCGACAAAGATATGGGCCTAATGGGACAAGAGGGGAAACGCAGCAGCCAGCAGGGGCTGCTGCGCCCCCCATATGGGCCGCACCTGAGGGAAAAGGAAAGGGGAGAAGAGAGAAGGAAGGGGAGGGATTCGGCCTCCCCCTTCCTTCCCTCCTCCCTCCTCTTTCCTTCCCCCTCCGGTGGATATGGTACGGGGGGAGGCCGAATTGGGAGGCGCCCAAGTAGTATTCCTCCTACTTGGGGCGCCCCCTTGGCTGCCTTTCCTCCCCTCCAACCTATATATATGAGGGGGGGCACCGTTAGAACACATAACATTGATTCCTAGCCGTGTGCGGCGCCCCCCCCTCCACACTTTACGCCTCCGGTCATATTCACGTAGTGCTTAGGCGAAGCCCTGCGCGGATCACTTCACCATCACCGTCACCACGCCGTCGTGCTGACGGAACTCTCCCTCGACACTTTTCTGGATCAAGAGTTCGAGGGACGTCATCGAGCTGAACGTGTGCAGAACTCGGAGGTGCCGTACGTTCGGTGCTTGATCGGTCGGAACGAGAAGAAGTTCGACTACATCAACCGCGTTGTCGAACGCTTCCGCTTTCGGTCTACGAGGGTACGTGGACACACTCTCCTCCTCTCATTGCTATGCATCTCCTAGATAGATCTTGCGTGAGTGTAGGAATTTTTTTGAAATTGCATGCTACGTTCCCCAACAGTGGCATCCGAGCCAGGTCTATGCGTAGATGATATGCACGAGTAGAACACAAAGAGTTGTGGGCGGTGATAGTCATACTGCTTACCACCAACGTCTTATTTTGATTCGGTATTGTTGGAAGAAGCGGCCCGGACCAACCTTGCATGACCACGTTCATGAGACCGGTTCCACCGACAGACATGCAACTAGTTTTGCATAAAGATGACTGGCGGGTGTCTGTTTCTCCAACTTTAGTTGAATCGAATTTGACTACGGCCGGTCCTTGTTGAAGGTAAAACAGCAAACTTGACAAAACACCGTTGTGGTTTTGATGTGTAGGTAAGAACGGTTCTTGCTAGAAGCCCGTAGCAGCCACGTAAAACTTGCAACAACAAAGTAGAGGACATCTAACTTGTTTTTGCAGGGCTTGTTGTGATGTGATATGGTCAAGACATGATGTGATATACGTTGTTGTATGAGATGATCATGTTTTGTAAAAGTTATCGGCAACTGGCAGGAGCCTTATGGTTGTCGCTTTATTGTATGAAATGCAAATGCCATGTAATTGCTTTACTTTATCACTATGCGTTAGCGATACTTGTAGAAGCAATAGTTGGCGAGAGGACCATGACGCTACGATGGAGATCAAGGTGTCAAGCCGGTGACGATGAAGATCATGACGGTGCTTTGGAGATGGAGATCAACGGCACAAGATGATGATGGCCATATCATGTCACATATTTTGATTGCATGTGATGTTTATCTTTTATGCATCTTATTTTGCTTAGTACGGCGGTAGCATTATAAGATGATCCCTTACTAAAATTTCAAGGTATAAGTGTTCTCCCTGAGTATGCACCGTTGCGACAGTTCATCGTGCTGAGACACCACGTGATGATCGGGTGTGATAGGCTCTACGTTCACATACAACGGGTGCAAGACAGTTTTGCACATGCGGAATACTCGGGTTAAACTTGACGAGCCTAGCATGTACAGACATGGCCTCGGAACACTAGAGACCGAAAGGTCGAACGTGAATCATATAGTAGATATGATCAACATAGAGATGTTCACCATTGATGACTACTCCATCTCACGTGATGATCGGACATGGTTTATGTAACACCCCTGTTTATTAGTCACTGTGATCAACTGCTAATAATGCCAAGTCATATCATTTGCAGTGCCTATGTCATAGTGATTAATCCCAACAATTCAAATCCTATCGTGAAAACCAACTCAAATTCAAAAGTGCAAAATAAATTTGCTCAAACACTATTAGAAAAATGTTCATTAAATAGCAAATAATCTAGAAGCACTTATAAAAATATAAACAATGATACTTGGATTAGTTAAATGAATCCAACAACATGAAACAACACCAAAGCATCACTAATTAAATCATTTATAATCATATCAAATTCAAATAAAATCCTACTTTACCCAAATCAGTCTTTGGTGAAGGTTAATATTGCATTGTAATATTTGGGCCAAGTCCCACATTTTACTAAATAGAGAAAGTGGCCTAACAATTACCTAAACCGAAAAGAATAAAAGAAAAATCAAAACAGAAACAGAAAATATAAAACGAGGCACTGTGCACTGGGCCTAAGTGCACAGTGCCCCGATCTGGCCCAGCTGGCCCATCCCCTCCTTCTCTCCCCTGCGTGTCGGCCGCGCCTTGGCCGAGCACGCGCACGCCGGCGCGGCGTTGACACGCCGACGCCACCGACGCCGCGGAGGGGATAAGGACCTGCCTCGTCCATCTCCCCTGGCTCCCCCTCGTCACTCTTCCCCCTCTCCTTCCCCCTCATGCACGCGCTCGCCTCTTCCCCTCTCTGGCCGAGCGCCACCGCCGCCGTAGCTCCGTCGTCCTCACGGCCACCGGCGTCCCCGTGGGCCACCACCATGCCTGGGAGGAGCGCCGTGCTCGTCCACGTCGCCTACGCCTTCGAATCGGAACTGGGAGCCGCCTATCCTCGCGTGCGTCATCGTCTTCTTCCTCGGATCACCGGCGCGCCTCCGACGAACCCCCGCCGTCCTGCTGCTACTAAACTACCAAGGGCCTACGTGAGTGCCGCACGGTGAGCTTCTCCGCCCCTCGCTGCTCCTCGCTGGCTTCCTAGCGCCCCGTAGCTAGCCGTCCTCGCCACCGCGATCTGCCATCCGCCATTGCCGGCGTTGAGCTCGGTGCAGAGCTGCCCGAGCCGCTCCGCCTTGTCCCACGTGTTTCTGGCGGCCGTAGAGATCCGCCTAGCCGCGTAATTCGCTCGGAAACGGCCCGGAGCCGCGAGTCCGACCACACCCGCATACCACCGCCGTCTTCCCTCAACGCTGGCGATGTTTCGGGCCACGGCAGGCCGCGCCACCACTCGTGTTGGATGCGGCTCGTCCCCAGCTCTCGAACGCACCCAAGCGCGCAGCAAATGACGCCCCGTAGCTCGATTCCGAGCTGCTCCGGCGATCGGCCGCCGCGCAAATGGTCGCCGGAGCAACTCCGGCGATGCTGCCGACGTGGCGCAGGTGGGACCCACCTCAGAGCCACTGACCGTGGGCCCTGGGGGGCCCAGTTGACTGGTTGACCCAGTCAACTGTGCTGACTGGGCAGCCCAGTCACTGACATACGGGCCCCACCGTATAATTAAATTAATTAAAACATTTTTTATAAATAAAAGTTAATTAGTTAGACTAATGTCTCACTGACATATGGGGCCCACCCCCTAATTAACCCTGTTACTTAGATTAACTCACTGTTAGTCTTAACAGAGGCTGACATGTGGGTCCCACTGGACCCACATGTCAGGTTTGACTCTGGTCAGCCGCTGATGACTGCTGACGTCATCACCTAGTCATGCTGACATCATAAATCATTTTTGTTAATAAAGATAAATCCAGAAAATCATTTAAATTTGAAAATTAATAACTTTTAAACCGTAGCTCAGATCGAAAAACTTAAAACATGAAAGTTGATCAGAACGACGAGACGAATCTGATCGTGTCGTCTGTTTCGATGTCGGAACCCCATACGTAGGTGAAACCACAACTTCAAGGCCGTATCCGGTAGATGAATAGTGCATAATCACCGGTAAATAAATTCCACCTTAATCCTATAATAACTAAAATGACCTAGATGCATCTTTAGGCAACCCTGCACTGCATCTTAGCATAGCATGCTCTGTGTTGCACCGTTTGCTGTGCATTTATCTGTTTCCTCCCCCTCTTCTCTCTCGGTAGACCCCGACGTCGACGTAGCTCCCGAGGCCGACACTGCTTAGGAGCCCGACGACACAGTTGACGACCTTGCCCTTGTCGCCGAGCTTCCAGGCAAGCACCCCCTTTTGAGCATTCCGATATCGCCCATTCTCTTCTCTCTTATGCTTGCATTAGAATCTGCTACTGTTACTGTATCCTATATCTGCTGCATAGCCTGTTTACTTGTATCCTGCTGTTGATACTTACCTGTTATCCTAAACTGTTTAGAATAGGTTGGGTAGAGACCATCAGAGACCCCACTTATCCCGACTGCCCCGCTGGATGATCAGAAGACCCGAGCAACGGGAACAAAGACCAGGCCCCGACACCGCACGACACTTCCCCTTAATCGCTCGACTCTACTGGGTTACTATCAAGTACCGGGGGTGATACCTCGTCAGCACTTCTGATGATAACCTTGTAGGTTAGTTAATCGGTCATGGTCAGTGAGGGTGATTCCTCCTACACCACCCCCGAAACCGACACTGTCATGCAACTCCTCAAGAGTGGACCTCGAGGGTGATTCCTCTTACGCTCACCTTGACAGTTATGTCAGGTGGGGATCCAACGAGGGTGATGCCTCGGATTCCTTCTTGATGTGGTAGCCACACGGATGACTTACATTACTGATGTTACTGTTCATACTGGATAAAGATGGGTCGGCCCTGAGGGGTACCCGCGCGAGCTTAATAGCGAGTGATGTGGAGCCGGTGGACCTGGATGGTGCCCGAGGGTTGAACACGAGGCGTGGCCGGGCATTCCTCGCCCTTGCCGCAAGTCCTCGAGACGGGGCGACGGGGTCACATCTTTCGTGAGTCTCTGCTCGTTACCGCACTACCAACACACTAACGGTTTGGATATTTGATCCGAGGGGCCTCTGGCCTGATAGCACTAACCATCACGTGGGCATAGTATGGGCGTTCTGCGTCGTATACTTCAGTCGAAGCTTAATAGATGTCAGCAACTGAGCGGCACACGCTGGGTTGGACTGGTAATGCAACCGCGCTTGTATTAAGGGGTTGCTAGGTCTGCTCACCGGCGGTATACGCAATGTGCAGGAGCGTCTGGGGCGATGGCCCAAGACCCCTGGGGGCATAGGTTAGTCCGGCGTGCTGACCTCTCTGTTAAGTATTTGGTCGGGTTGCGGCGTGTTGCTTAGCCGAGGCCGGGCATGACCCAGAAAAGTGTGTCCGGCCGGAGTTAAGCGAGCGTGGTGGGTAAGTTGGTGCACCCCTGCAGGGAAGAAAACATCTATCGATAGCCTGTCCTACGGTAACGGACACTCGGAGTTGTACCCCGATCGGTAGAACTAGAACTTGAGATGATAACTGGATAGTATGGCTCTGGGATTGCTTTCTCGCAGGGAGTCGAGGAAGAATCTCTGGGCGAGGTTGATGACAATACTACTGCTTTACATTATGTTAATCTGCACTCTTCTAATGCTGCAAGACCGTTGAAGATGATTGAAGATGCTAGTCTTCGATAGGACTAGGCTTTCCCCTCTATTCTGGCATTTCTGCAGCCCAGTCCACATAAACAGCCCTCCTTTGAAAATGTTGCATATGTAGTGTAGATCCTTGCTTGCTGAGTACTTCGGATGAGTACTCACGTTTGCTTTACTTTCTTTTTCTGCCCATATCCATATGTCGCCGCCAGATGACGGAGCCCCTGAGATAGCTGCCCCTGTCGACGACTACGGCTACTACTACTACCCTCCAGGCAAGTACTACTACGAGGAGCCGACTGACGACCAGGAGTAGGATTCGGAGGGTCCTAGGCAGGAGGCCTATGCCTTTCGATCGTAGTATTTTATTTTGCCCCGCCTCTCTAAAGGCTTATCTCTTTTTCTGTAATATATCTGTACCCAGATATCTGATGCTTCCGCTGACGCTTGTATGCCATCGAGATATGTATTCGAGCCCTCGAGGCCCTGGCTTGTAATATAAAGCTTGTATGACTTTATTTATATTTTAGAGTTGTGTTGTGATATCTTCAAGTGAGTCCTTAGGCTTAATCGTGTGCATTTGCGTGTATGATTAGTGCACGATTAAGCCGGGGTCGTCACAGTTTAGTTGATTTGGATCACGTATCATTTAGATGATTTGAGGGATGTCAATCTAAGTGGGAGTTCTTAAGTAATATGATTAATTAAACTTAATTTATCATGAACTTAGTCCTGATAGTATTTGGATATCTATGTTGTAGATCAATAGCTCGCGTATAGCTCCCCTGTTTTATTTGATATGTTCCTAGAGAAAACTAAGTTCAAAGATGATAGTAGCAATGATGCAGACTGGTTCCGTGATCTGAGGATTATCCTCATTGCTGCACAGAAGAATTATGTCCTTGATGCACCGCTAGGTGACAGACCTATTGCAGGAGCAGATGCAAACGTTATGAACATTTAGCAAGCTCGATATGATGACTACTTGATAGTTTAGTGCGTCATGCTTTACGGCTTAGAACCGGGACTTCAAAAATGTTTTGAACGCCACGGAGCATATGAGATGTTCCAAGAGCTGAAATTGGTATTTCAGACTCATGCCCGTGTCGAGAGGTATGAGACCTCTGACAAGTACTTTGCCTACGAGATGGAGGAGAATAGCTCAACCAGTGAGCATATGCTCAGAATGTCTGGGTACTACAATCACTTGAATCAAGTGGGAGTTAATCTTCCAGATAAGATAGTGATTGACAGAGTTCTCTAGTCACTATCACGAAGCTACTAGAACTTTGTGATGAACTATAATATGCAAGGGATGACGAAAATGATTCCCGAGCTCTTCGCGATGCTGAAATCGGTGAAGGTAGAAATCAAGAAAGAGCATCAAGTGTTGATGATTAACAAGACCTCTAGTTTCAAGAAAAAGGGCAAGGGAAAGAAAGGGAACTTTAAGAAGAATGGCAAGCAAGTTGCCACTCCCATGAAGAAACCCAAAGCTGGACCTAAGCCTGAAACTGAGTGCTTCTACTGCAAAGGGAATGGTCACTGGAAGCGGAACTACCCCAAATACTTGGCGGATAAGAAGGATGGCAAAGTGAACCAAGTTATATTTGATATACATGTTATTGATGTGTACTTTACTAGTGTTCATAGTAGCCCATGGGTATTTGATACCGGTTCAGTTGCTAAAATTAGTAACTCGAAACATGAGTTGCAAAAATGAACAGAGACTAGTTAAGGGCGAGGTGACGATGTGTGTTGGAAGTAATTCCAAGGTTGATAAGATCACCATCGCATACTCCCTCTACCTTCGGGATTAGTGTTGAACCTAAATAAATGTTATTTGGTGATTGCGTTGAGCATGAATATGATTGGATCATGTTTATTGCAATACGGTTATTCATTTAAGTCAGAGAATAATTGCTGTTCTGTTTACATGAATAATACCTTCTATGGTCATACACCCAATATAAAGGGTTTATTGAATCTCGATCGTAGTGATACACATATTCATAATATTGATGCCAAAAGATGCAAAGTTGATAATGATAGTGCAACATATTTGTGGCACTGCCGTTTAGGTCATATTGGTGTAAAGCGCATGACGAAACTCCATGCGGATGGACTTTTGGAATCACTTGATTATGAATCATTTGATACTTGCGAACCATGCCTCATGGGCAAGATGACTAAAACTCCGTTCTCCGGAACAATGGAGCGAGCCAATGACTTACTAGAAATAATACATACCGATGTATGCGGTCCGATGAGTGTTGAGGCTCGCGGCGGGTATCGTTATTTTCTGACCTTCACAGATGATTTGAGCAGATATGGGTATATCTACTTGATGAAACACAAGTCTGAAACATTTGAAAAGTTCAAAGAATTTCAGAGTGGAGAATCATCGTAACAAGAAAATAAAAGTTTCTACGATCTGATCGCGGAGGCGAATATTTGAGTTACGAGTTTGGCCTTCATTTAAAACAATATGGAATAGTTTCACAACTCACGCCACCTGGAACACCACAGCGTAATGGTGTGTCCGAACATCGTAACCGTACTTTATTAGATATGGTGCGATCTATGATGTCTCTTACCGATTTACCACTATCATTTTGGGGTTATGCATTAGAGACAACTGCATTCACGTTAAATAGGGCACCATCTAAATCCGTTGAGACGACACCGTATGAACTATGGTTTGGCAAGAAACCTAAGCTGTCGTTTCTTAAAGTTTGGGGTTGCGATGCTTATGTGAAAAAGCTTCAACCTGATAAGCTCGAACCCAAATTGGAGAAATGCGTCTTCATAGGATACCCAAAAGAAACTGTTGGGTACACCTTCTACCACAGATCCAAAGGCAAGATCTTTGTTGCTAAGAATGGATCCTTTCTAGAGAAGGAGCTTCTCTCGAAAGAAGTGAGTGGGAGGAAAGTAGAACTTGATGAGGTAATTGTACCTTCTCTCGAATTGGAAAGTAGTTCATCAGAGAAACCGTTCCCGTGATGCCTACACTAACTAGAGAGGAAGCTAATGATAATGATCATGAAACTTTGGGTCAATTTACTACAGAACCTCGTAGGTCAACCAGAACACGATCCGCACCAGAGTGGTACGGGAATCCTGTACTGGAAGTCATGTTATTAGAACAAGGCAAACCTACGAACTATGAAGAAGCTATGATGAGCCTAGATTCCGACAGATGGCTTGAGGCCATGAAATCTGAGATAGGATCCATGTATAAGAACAAAGTGTGGACTTTGGTGGATTTGCCCGATGATCGGCAAGCCATAGAAAATAAATGAATCTTCAAGAAGAAGACTGACGCTGATGGTAATGTTACTGTCTACAAAGCTCGACTTGTTGCGAAAAGGTTTTCGACAAGTTCAAGGAGTTGACTACGATGAGACTTTCTCACCCGTAGCGATGCTTAAGTCTGTCCGAATCATGTTAGCAATTGCCACATTTTATGATTATGAAATCTGGCAAATGGATGTCAAAAACTGCATTCCTTAATGGATATTAAAGAAGAGTTGTATATGATGCAACCAGAAGGTTTTGTCAATCCTAAAGGTGCTAACAAAGTGTGCGAGCTCCAGCGATCCATCTATGGACTGGTGCAGGCATCTTGGAGTTGGAATATACACTTTGATAAGGTGATCAAAGCATATGGTTTTATACAGACTTATGGTGAAGCCTGTATTTACAAGAAAATGAGTGGGAGCTCTGTAGCATTTCTGATATTATATGTGGATGACATATTATTGATTGGAAATGATATAGAATATCTGGATAGCATAAAAGGATACTTGAATAAGAATTTTCAATGAAAGACCTCGGTGAAGCTACTTATATATTGGGCATCAAGATCTATAGGGATAGATCGAGATGCTTAATAGGACTTTCACAAAGCACATGCCTTGACAAGATTTTGAAGAAGTTCAAAATGGATCAGTCAAAGAAAGGGTTCTTGCCTGTGTTGCAAGGTGTGAAGTTGAGTAAGACTCAAAGCCCGACCACGGCAGAAGATAGAGAGAGAATGAAAGTCATTCCCTATGCCTCAGCCATAGGTTCTATAAAGTATGCCATGTTGTGTACCAGACATATTGTGTGCCTTGCCATGAGTTTGGCAAGGGAGTACAATAGTGATCCAGGAGTAGATCACTGAACAGCGGTCAAAATTATCCTTAGTTACCTAAGAGGACTAAGGAAATATTTCTCGGTTATGGAGGTGATAAAGAGTTCGTCGTAAAGAGTTACATCGATGCAAGCTTTGACACCGATTCAGATGACTCCGAGTCTCAATCTAGATACATATTAAAAGTGGGAGCAATTAGCTAGAGTAGCTCCGCGCAGAGCATTGTAGACATAGAAATTTGCAAAATACATACGGATCTGAATGTGGCAGACCCGTTGACTAAACCTCTCTTACAAGCAAAACATGATCACACCTTAGTACTCTTTGGGTGTTAATCACATGGCGATGTGAACTAGATTACTGAATCTAGTAAACCCTTTGGGTATTAATCACATGATGATGTGAACTATTGGTGTTAATCACATGGCGATGTGAACTAGATTACTGACTCTAGTAAACCCTTTGGGTGTTAATCACATGATGATGTGAACTATTGGTGTTAATCACATGGCGATGTGAACTAGATTATTGACTCTAGTGCAAGTGGGAGACTGAAGGAAATATGTCCTAGAGGCAATAATAAAGTTGTTATTTTATATTTCCTTATATCATGATGAATGTTTATTATTCATGCTAGAATTGTATTAACCGGAAAATTGATACATGTGTGGATACAAAGACAAAACACCGTGTCCCTAGTAAGCCTCTACTAGACTAGCTCGTTAATCAAAGATGGTTAAGTTTCCTAACCATAGACATGTGTTGTCATTTGATGAACAGGATCACATCATTAGGAGAATGATGTGATGGACAAGACCCATCCATTAGCTTAGCATAATGATCGTTCAGTTTTATTGCTATCGCTTTCTTCATGTCAAATACATATTCCTTCGACTATGAGATTATGCAACTCCCGGATACCGGAGGAATGCCTTGTGTGCTATCAAACATCACAACGTAACTGGGTGATTATAAAGATGCTCTACAGGTATCTCCGAAGGTGTTTGTTGGGTTGGCATAGATCGAGAATAGGATTTGTCACTCCGAGTATCGGAGAGGTATCTCTGGGCCCTCTCGGTAATGCACATCATAAGAAGCCTTGCAAGCAATGTGACTAATGAGTTAGTTACGGGATGATGCATTACAGAATGTGTAAAGAGACTTGCCAGTAATGAGATTGAACTAGGTATGAAGATACCGACGATCGAATCTTGGGCAAGTAACATACCGATGGCAAAGGGAATAACGTATGTTGTAATTACGATACGACCGATAAAGATCTTCGTAGAACATGTGGGAACCAATATGAGCATCCAGGTTCCGCTATTGGTTATTGACCAGAGAGGTGTCTCGGTCATGTCTACATAGTTCTCGAACCCGTAGGGTCCGCACGCTTAACGTTCGATGACGATTTTGTATTATATGAGTTATGTGATTTGTTGACCGAATGTTGTTCGGAGTCCCGGATGAGATCACGGACATGACGAGGAATCTCGAAATGGTCGAGAGGTAAAGATTCATATATAGGACGATGATATTCGGACACCGGAAGTGTTCCGGGGGTACCGGGTACATATTGGGTCACCGGAAGGGGTTCCGGGCACCCCCCCCCCCCCGGCAAAGATATGGGCCTAATGGGCCAAGAGGGGGAAACGCAGCAGCCAGTAGGGGCTGCTACGCCCCCCATATGGGCCGCACCTAAGGGAAAAGGAAAGGGGAGAAGAGAGAAGGAAGGGGAGGGATTCGGCCTCCCCCATCCTTCCCTCCTCCCTCCTCTTTCCTTCCCCCTCCGGTGGATATGGTAAGGGGGGAGGCCGAATTGGGAGGCGCCCAAGTAGGATTCCTCCTACTTGGGGCGCCCCCTTGGCTGCCTCTCCTCCCCTCCAACCTATATATATGAGGGGGGGCACCGCTAGAACACATAAAATTGATTCCTAGCCGTGTGCGGCGCCCCCCCCCCACAGTTTACGCCTCCGGTCATATTCACGTAGTGCTTAGGCGAAGCCCTGCGCGGATCACTTCACCATCACCGTCACCACACCGTCGTGCTGACGGAACTCTCCCTCGAAACTTTGCTGGATCAAGACTTCGAGGGATGTCATCGAGCTGAACGTGTGCAGAACTCGGAGGTGCCGTACGTTCGGTGCTTGATCGGTCGGAACGAGAAGAAGTTCGACTACATCAACCGCGTTGTCAAATGCTTCCGCTTTCGGTCTATGAGGGTATGTGGACACACTCTCCCCCTCTCGCTACTATGCATCTCCTAGATAGATCTTGCGTGAGCGTAGGAATTTTTTTGAAATTGCATGCTACATTCCCCAATAGTAACACCCTTTCTCCCCGCTGTAATCTCTACTTAAACATGGTGCTCAACTCCATATATTATTTCCCAATAATATTTGGCTATCCTATGATGTTTGAGTAGATCCGTTTTGTCCTATGGGTTAATCCTGATCTTGGTTTGTATGATTGTATATTTTATTTATGGTGCTGTCGTACGGTGCCCTCCGTCTCGCGCAAATGTGAGGGACCCCCGTTGTAGGGTGTTGCAATATGTTCATGATTCGCTTATGGTGGGTTGCGAGAGTGACAGAAGCTTAAACCCGAGTAAGTGCGTTGTTGCGTATGGGATAAAGAGGACTTGATACTTAATGCTATGGTTGGGTTTCACGACCTTAATGATCTTTAGTAGTTGCGGATGCTTGCTAGAGTTCCAATCATAAGTGCATATGATCCAAGTATAGAAAGTATGTTAGCTCATGCCTCTCCCTCATATAAAATTACAAGAATGATTACCGGTACTTGTTATCGATTGCCTAGGGACAAATGACTTTCTTGTTGACAAAAACTATCCACTTTTATTACCTTGCAATTTATTCGTAGTTTTATTCTCGCAAAGTACTCATAATTTTATTCTTGCAAAATAGTTTCATGCTTGTTTTAGGTAAAGCAAACGTCAAGTGTGCGTAGAGTTGTATCGGTGGTCGATAGAACTTGAGGGAATATTTGTTCTGCCTTTAGCTCCTCGTTGGGTTCGACACTCTTATTTATCAAAGAAGGCTACAAACGATCCCCTATACTTGTGGGTTATCAAGACCTTTTTCTGGCGCCGTTGCCGGGGAGCAATAGCGTGGGGTGAATATTCTCGTGTGTGTGTGTTTGCTTTATCACTAAGTAGTTTTTATTTCCTGTTCTAAGTTGTTCTCTATCTTTAGTTATGGATATGGAACACGAAACACCAAAAAAATTAGTTGTACTTGCTACTCATGGAGATGGGGAACCTCCTAAAACCCTCGATGCTCGTTATGTGAAAAATATTATGCACTACTTTGATAATCCTGAGAAAACCCCGTTCAACTTGATAATGGGAGACACGTTGGATCAACATGAATACTTTAGGGATTATCGCTTGACACAAAAAGGGAAACTGTTATGGGATCAAATTGATATGTTGCATTGGTATGCTTGGAATATATGTCAGAGATATGATTTTACTTGTTGCTCTAGGATGAATGCTCCACACCTTCCCTTTTCATGCAAATTTAACGATAATGAAACCTTAGCTTCTTATGCTAAAGGTAGATATGATTACTATGATGTGGAAAGAATAGAAGAATTTGTTGCTTTTAAGGGTGCTTATGAAATTGAATCTTTGTTTTTAAAGTATGAAGCTTTTAATGATGATGTTTATAGACCTGAAAATTTTGCCATCCTTAAATATTTCTATGAAAATTATAAATACAATTCCGATATTGATATATTTATTGAGAAAGTCTCCGCTGTCCAAGAAGAGACTAATATTTTGCAGGATTCTATGGAAGAAGAAATTGATGAAACTGTGAGCTCATTGGATGAAAAAGATGATGAGGAGAGCGAAGAACAAAAGGAGGAAGAGCGGATTAGCTACCCGTGCCCACCTTCTAATGAGAGTAACTCTTCAACTCATACATTGTTTAATGCCCCTTCGTTCTTACCGAAGGATGAATGCTATGATAATTGCTATGATCCCATTGATTCGTTTGAAATATCCCTTTTTGATGAACTTGATGATTGCTATGCTTGTCGCCTTGATGCCAATTTGAATTATGCTTATGGAGATGAACTTGGTATAGTTCCTTATGTTAAGAATGAAATTGTTGCTATTGCACCCACACATGATAGTCCTATTATCTTTTTGAATTCTCCAAACTACACTATATCGGAGAAGGTTGCTCTTATTAAGGATTATATTAATGGGTTGCGTTTTGCTACTACACATGATGATTTTGATGAATATAATATGCATGTGCTTGCTGCTCCTACTTGCAATTATTATGAGAGAGGAACTACATCTCCACATCTTTATGTTTTCGATATGATAAAATTGCAAGAAACTGCTTATGCTATGTATTGGCCTTTACTTGATGTGCATGAATTGTTCTTGTATGACATGCCGATGCATAGGAAGAGAGTTAGACTTCGTCATTGCATGATTTATGTTGCTTTGTGCTCATTACTAAATGCCAAATCACTGCTAATTAAAATTGGCTTTGATATACCTTGGGATCCGGGTGGATCCATTACTTGAGCACTTTATGCCTAGCTTAATGGCTTTAAAGAAAGCGCTGCCAGGGAGACAACCCGGAAGTTTTAGAGAGTCATTTATTTCTGTTGAGTGCTTTTATAAAGTTTAAAAACAAAAAATATAGAGGGAACTTAAAACTTTTTCAAAAAGAGAAGCGATTGAAAGGTGATGCATTGGAGAAGTGAGGGTCGACCTTGAACACTTGTGTTCATGCTCATGGAAACAATGTAGAATTTTTCATGCAGATTCTCACAAAAATAATTTTCCCCTTATACAAATCCATTGTATTATAAAAATAATGTGCCAAGATTTGCCTTTAGGATGATTAGATTGTTTATGGTGGGTTGCGAGAGTGACAGAAGCTTAAACCCGAGTAAGTGGGTTGTTGCGTATGGGATAAAGAGGACTTGGTACTTAATGCTATGGTTGGGTTTCACGACCTTAATGATCTTTAGTAGTTGCGGATGCTTGCTAGAGTTCCTATCATAAGTGCATATGATCCAAGTAGAGAAAGTATGTTAGCTCATGCCTCTCCCTCATATAAAATTACAAGAATGATTACCGGTACTTGTTATCGATTGCCTAGGGACAAATGACTTTCTTGTTGACAAAAGCTATCCACTTTTATTACCTTGCAATTTATTCGTAGTTTTATTCTCGCAAAGTACTCATAGTTTTATTCTTGCAAAATAGTTTCATACTTGTTTTAGGTAAAGCAAACGTCAAGTGTGCGTAGAGTTGTATCGGTGGTCGATAGAACTTGAGGGAATATTTGTTCTACCTTTAGCTCCTCGATGGATTCGACACTCTTATTTATCGAAAAAGGCTACAAACAATCCCCTATACTTGTGGGTTATCACCCAGCAACGTGCTACAAAGCAAAAGGCGAAGGAAAAAATGTCACGTTAAATTCGGGGAGACGTGGGTTTAAATTCGGGGAGAGGTGGGACTCGAACTCCCGACGCCCCAGTAGACGGCCACACGAGTTAACCACTAGACCATGTTGAGGTCGTTGATTACCTGAGGAACACTGAGCACTTTGACCTTTCATCCAGTACAAACATTAAATATATACTAGTATTATATACCCACTATAAATTATTTGACTAAAGAAAACACAAATATGAAAAAACATTCACATAAACCATGAATTGAAAATAAAACTTCACAAAAATGGAAAAAAGTTCGTGAATTTGAAAAAATTTCATCGAATTTTAAAAAAAGTTCATCAAATTTGAAAAAAATTCATCCAACTTGAAAAAAGATCATCGAATTTGAAAAAAGTTCACCAAATGTGAGAAAGAGTTCATCGATTTTGAAAAAAGTTCATCGAATTTGAAAAGAGTTCATCAATTTTTCAAAAAAACCTCATCGAATTTGGAAAAAGTTCATCGAATTTAAGATAAAGTTCATCAAATTTGAAAAAAATTCATCGAATTTGAAAAAAAGTTCATTGATTTTCATAAAAAGTTCAATGAATTTTAAATGTTCATTAAATTTGAGAAAAGTTCATCAAATTTGAAAAATAAGTTCATGGATTTTTGAGAAAAGTTCATCATTGTTAAAAAAATGTTCACAAAATTTGGAAAAAGTTCATCAATTTAGAGAAAAGTTCATGGATTTTTGAAAAAATGTTCGTTGATTATGAAGAAAAAGTTCATCGATTTACAATCGCACATTTCAGAAAAAAAAAGAAAAGGAAAAAAGTACAGAAAAATAGAAAAAAGAAGAGGGTTTGTCTAGGTCTCAGTCGACTGAGACTTCGCGATGTCTCAGTCGACTGACGTCACCTGTTTTTTTTCTTTTTTGCTTTATTGTCCAGCCCATACCATGTCGCCTCTGGTTGCTTTTTGGGCTGCCCTGTTTGTCTTTGCTTTACGTGTTTTTGAGCTGCGTTTGGGCCAGAGTTTGGGCAGTATTTTTGTTCCGTCCTGCTGCTCCATTGACTACGTGCGGTGCACCGGCCGGATGTATTAGTTTGTTGTTCGTGCAAAAAAATTAACCTGCGGTTACTATCAATTTTGTCCGGTTTTACTTTACATTTTTCTCATTTCATTCTTATTTATATTATTTTTGTTTCTAGAAAATGTAAGCATTAGTCGTGATATTTTTTTAAAATATGTTCATGCATTTTCACAAATATGATCATGTATTTAAAAAAAATTAGAGTGCCAATAGAAAATGTACAATATTATTTTAAAATATTCATCATGAAATTAGAAAAAAAAATTAGCATTATTTAATGATGGTTTTACCTTGCATTTTTCTTAGATTGGGTCTCATCTATTTGTAATTTTGCTATCATCCACAAATTGACAATGGTACTACTAACAAAATAAGGGAGCCAATCATATTCAGTTACACATGCGATGCAGAGGTGCAACTGGATTGGTGTGGCACGTTTAAAAAAAAAATCAAAAGACCTCTTTTCAGAGAAACAGAAAAGCAAACATAAAAAGATATTAAATATGAAAAACAAAGTAAATCATGGGGTGTGGATACGATCCAGTCGATTGAGATTTAAATAAGTCTTAATCAGCAGGCATCAGGGCAACATGCAGGTGTAGTCCGAGATGACATTTGCAATTGTAGGCCGAGATGCGACACTTGCATTTGCATTCCTAGTGTCAGACATGCAACTGGCCCGCTCCCTCTCCCACCGCCCCCTCCAACAAAACAAAGGTCCAGTTGCAACCATGTTGGGGGACATGCAGTTGTGGTCGGGTGCGGCGTTTGCAGTTGCGGGGTTGTTGTCGAGCTTGTAACTGGCCCGCCCCCTCTCCCGGCATCCCCTCCGACAGAACAAAAAAGTCCAGTTGTGGTCGGGTTAAAAGACATGCAGTTGCGGTCGAATGCGGCACTTGCAGTTGCGGGGCTGTTGTCGGGCTTGCAACTGGCCCACCCCCTCTCCCGGCGCCCCCTCCGACAAAACAAAAGTCGAGTTGCAACCATGTTGGGGGACATGCAGTTGCGGTTGGGTGCAGTGCTTGCAGTTGCGGGGCTGTTGCCGGGCTTGCAACTGGCCGGCCCCCTCTCCCGGCGCCCCCTCCGACAAAACAAAAATCGAGTTGCAACCATGTTGGGGGACATGCAGTTGCGGGGCTATTGTCGGGCTTGCAACTGGTCCGCCCCCTCTCTCGGTGCCCCTCCGACAAAACAAAAGTAGAATTGCAACCATGTTGGGGGACATGCAGTTGCGGCTGGGTGCGGCACTTGCAGTTGCGGGGCTGTTGTCGGGCTTGCAACTGGCCCGCCCCTCTCCCGGCGCCCCCTCCGACAAAACAAAAGTCGAGTTGCAACCATGTTGGGGAACATGCAGTTGCGGGGCTGTTGTCAGGCTTGCAACTGGCCCGCCCCCTCTCCCGGCGCCCCCTCTGACAAAACAAAAGTTGAGTTGCAACCATGTTGGGGGACATGCAGTTGCGGGGCTGTTGTCGGGCTTGCAACTGGTCCGCCCCCTCTCCCGGTGCCCCCTCCGACAAAACAAAAGTAGAGTTGCAACCATGTTGGGGGACATGCAGTTGCGGTCGGGTGCGGCACTTGCAGTTGCGGGGTTGTTGTCGGGCCTGCAACTGGCCCGCCCCCTCTGCCGGCGCCCCCTCCGACAAAACAAAAGTCGAGTTGCAACCATGTTGGGGGACAT
The DNA here is from genome assembly GCA_011799875.1 of Thinopyrum elongatum. NCBI lineage: Eukaryota > Viridiplantae > Streptophyta > Magnoliopsida > Poales > Poaceae > Thinopyrum > Thinopyrum elongatum. The sequence continues at coordinate 652,254,215 of CM022303.1, read as the reverse complement.
GCAATTGTGTGGTTGTTGTCAGGCTTGCAACTGGCCCGCCCCCTCTCCCGGCGCCCCCTCTGACAAAACAAAAGTCGAGTTGCAACCATGTTGGGGGACATGCAGTTGCGGGGCTGTTGTCGGGCTTGCAACTGGCCCGCCCCCTCTCCTGGCGCCCCCTCCGACAGAACAAAAAATTCCAGTTGCGGTCGGGTTAGAAGACATGCACTTGCGGCCGGGTGCAAGAAAAATATATGCTAATATTATTTTACGCATAAACAAGAAAAAAAAATATGTTGACATCAGATTTTGGCATGGCATAAAAGAAAAATAAGATGGCCTCGAGTGAAAGGGTTTTTAGCATGAAAAGTTTCACGTCGCCGAATGGAACAACTTTGATGTTTTGGTTATTGTCATCCGACCTCATCTTAGGGGCCGAAACTGTACTCCGAGTGGCAGAATTTAGTGTTCCGAGTGCTTTTCGGTCAATTACGCCTTCAAGACGACTTCGGATGAAGGAGCACTCTACATGGATTATCTTCGTCTCGTCGAGGCGATCGATTTTTATGTATAAATCATCTTAATCCGAGTTCGTATGCAAAAGTTACAGTCAATGCGGTCCAGCCCGACCAGGGACCAAAATATTACGCTCGACACCAGACACATGTTGATGAGTGTCTGATGCAATACATGAGCAATTCGGCCCTCAAGACGGCCTTGAATCGGAAAACCTTCAACAGAAGAAAGTTTCGTCTCGTCGAGCCGATCAATTTTCATATATAATTCGTCTCAATCCGAGGTCGTATGCGACCAGGAGAGGTAAATCAAGATCAGGTTGTGTTTTCAGTCGGGAAATCCGAGTGAAAAGCTTACCATCCGAGTGAAAAGCTTATCATCCGAGTGAAAACTTACCAATCATGTAAGAGATTGCCATCCGAGTGAAAATATAGTCATTCGAGTGAAAAGCTTATCATCCGAGTGAAAACTTACCGATCGAGTAAAAGATTGCTGTCCGAGTGAAAATATAGTCATCCGAGTGAAAACTTACCGATCGAGTAAAAGATTGTTGTCCGAGTGAAAATATAGTCATCCGAGTGAAAAGCTTACCATCCGAGTGAAAACTTACCGATCGAGTGAAAATTTAGTCATCCGAGTGAAAGATTGTCTTCCGAGTGAAAATTTTGCCATCCTCGTAAAAGTTGCCGTCCGAGTGAAGTTTAGTCGGGCGATCCGAGTGAAAGACTCTAATATCCGAGTGGAGAGATCCGAGTGCTCCGACCAGAAGCTGAAGATGTGCCTGAAAGGTTATCTAGATTGGCTCGGATGAAAAAGTGTTCAACGCAGAAGTTGTGCGTATCGTCGAAACGGTCAACTTTGGTTTTGGGGTCATCATCATCAGAGATAGTATGCAGCATGCAAATTCACTATGAGACTCGGACAGTACAGTTACCTGCAAGACCGAGTCCGACTGGAAGTTAAAGATGGCTTCGTTGAGTATTCAAGATGGCCTTGTTTGAAAAAGTGATCAACACGAGAGATGTTCGTCTCATCGAGACGCACAAATTTGATATTTGGGCCGTCTTGATCGGAGGTAATATAAAAATTCGACGGCCCGCGCAAGGAGGACGACAGAAGTTTGGGCCAGATTCAGACTGAATCCGAGTTGGACTAGAACTAGGACTCTAGGACGTGAATTGATGTAATTTTTTATAAGGAAAGCCTAGATGAATCCTTTACTTGTACGGGAAGTCCAGCCGCCTCTTATATATGTTGGGGGTGATGGCCGATTGAACAACACACAATCGAACAAATCAATATACTAGTTTTTCATCTACGTTTTATCTCTCCACCGTTTTTCTCTCTCGTTCTTCGCTGTTCCTCGAGTTTGAGAGCTGCGAATCCCGAGGCTCTATGTGACGCCCCCGGCCCGATCAGGCACTATTCATACACGCAAATGCGCACGATCAAGCCTAAGGACTCACGGGAAGATATCACAACACAACTCTAAAACATGAATAAAGTCATACAAGCTTTATATTACAAGTCAGGGGCCTCGAGGGCTCGAATACATAAGCTTGCGAACAAGCGTCAGCGGAAGCAACAGATATGTAAGTACAGATATGAAATAGAAACAGAAAGGCCTTTAGAAAGGCGGGGCAAAATAAAACACTACGATCGAAAGGCGAAGGCCTCCTGCCTGGGACCCTCCGATCCTACTCCTGGTCGTCAGTCAACTCATAGCAGAATCCATCCTCTGGGTAGTAGTAGTAGACGATCGACGGGGCATCTGTCTCAGGGGCTCCGTCATCTGGTCACGACAAACTGATATGGGGAGAAAAGGAAAACAAAGCAACCGTGAGTACTCAGAAGTACTCAGCAAGCAAGGATCTACACTACATATGTAACATTTTCAAGGGGAGGTTGTATATGTGGACTGGGCTGCAGAAATGCCAGAATAGAGAGAAGGCCTAGTCCTATCGAAGACTAGCATCTTCAGCGGTCTTGCAGCAGTAGAAGAGAGTAGAACAGTACAATATAATGTAGCAGTATCATTAAGTCTCAACCTCACCCAGAGATCCTTTCTCGACTCCCTGCGAGAAAGCAATCCCAGAGCCATACAGTCATCAACCTCGTCCGGAGATCCCTTCTCGACTCCCTGCGAGAAGCAATCCCAGAGCCATAGTATCCAAGTATCCAGTTCTAAAAATTGTATCAATCAGGATACAACTCCGAGTGTCCTTTACCGTAGGACATGCTATCGATAGAAGTTTTCTTCCCTGCAGGGGTGCACCAACTTACCCAACACGCTCGATTAACTCCGGCCGGACACACTTTCCTGGGTCATGCCCGGCCTCGGCCAAACGACACATCGCAACCCTACCTACAGCTCAGCAGAGAGGTCCCCGCCGGTCTACATCCTAAGCGCAAGGGGGTCTTGGCCATCGCCCCTCGCCCTCCGGATCGTTGCGCACATGGCCCAGATCCAAGCACCACCGAAATGGCGCCAATCACTCCATGCCGCACTGCTGAACTGGACGTCTGACAGAGCTTTCGGCTGATGCATACGATGCAGAACGCCCATACTATGCCCACGTGATGGTTAGTGCTATCAGACCAGAGGCCTGCTCGGATCAAATATCCAAATCGTTAGGACTAGGGGCTTGCGGTAACGAGCAGAGACTCACGAAAGATGTGACCCCGTCGCCCCGTCTCGAGGACTTGCGGCAAGGGCTAAGAATGCCCGGCCACGCCTCGTATTCACCACTCGGGCACCACACTGGCAACCCGCCTTCACATCACACGCGGGTACCCCTCAGGGTCGACCCGCCTTTCCAAGTAACAATAGTACATTCCAACTATCCGTGTGTCCATAACATCAGGGGAATCCGAGGTATCACCCTCGTTGGATTCCTACTCGATGTGTCTGTCAAGGTGAACTCGGAGGATTCACCCTCGATGGGTTCACACTTGATGTGTTGCACGACAGCGTCGTTACCGGAAGTGGCGAAGGAGGAATCACCCTCGATGACCACGACCGAATAGCTACTCTACAGAGTTAACATCAGAAGTGCTACATGAGGTTTCACCCTCGGCACTCGATAGTAACGCTGCAGTGTCGTTACAACTAAGGGGGGTGATGTGCGGTGTCGGGTCCTGGTCTTCAATCCCGTTGATCGGGTCTTCTGACGATCCAGCGCGGCAGTCGGGATAAGTGGGGTCACTGATAGGTCTCTACCCAGCCTAAACTAAGCAGTTTAGGATATGCAGGTAATTATCAACAGCAGACTACAATAAACAGGCTATGCATCAGAATAGGTAAAGCAGTAGCAGCAGCAATTCTAATGCAAGCATGGGAAATTAGAATGGGCGATATCGGGATGATCAAAGGGGGGGGGCTTGCCTGGTTGCTCGGCGGCAAGGGCAAGGTCGTCTATGGTGTCTTCGGGATCCGGAGCTGCGTCGATCTCGGGGACGACGTCGGGGTCGGGGGCTATCGAGAGAGAAGAGGGGGAGGAAACAGTATAAATATAGAGCAAACATGAGCATGACAAATACGATACACGGTGCTAGGGGTAGTCTAACGCAGCATCACACGTAACAGACGGAGCGGGAGAATATCTGACGATATTTCCCGGGTCTTTGGAATTATCGGACAGAGGATAAGAGGGGAACGGTTGCAAGTTCGGATAGTTAGGGACGCGTGACGGACGAACGGACCGCGTATTCGGATTCGTCTCGTCGTTCTGAGCAATTTTCATGTACAAAGTTTTTCCATTGGAGTTACGGATTATTTAATATGATTTTCTAAAGTTTTATTAATTTCTGGAATTTATTTTTATTATTTAAATCTAACATTATCCAGAATAGTGCTCACTGATGTCAGCATGACATCATGCTGATGTCAGCAAGGTTAATTAAGTTAATTAGCATTTAATTAAACTAATTAATTAAATTAGATTAACCTAATCAGGATTAATTAAACTAATTAATCACTAATTAATTATTTAATTAACTAATTATTTTTATTAATTATTTTTATCTATTTATCTATTTTAATTATTCTTATTTTTTATTTCCTTTTATAAAAACGTTCTGGGGCGGGGCCCCCTTGTCATAGGCTAGGGGGGGTTCGGCCCCACCGGTCGGTGGCACAGAGGGCCACGGGCGGCGACAGGCGCGCGGCGCGCGGTGCGCGCGCGGGCGGTCGGCGGCGAGGGGCGACGCGGGCGCGCGAGCGAGGGCAGTGGGCGGGGCGCGCGCGCGTGCGGCAGAGCGTGGCGGGGCCGCGGTGCGTGCGGGAGCGAGCGATGCGCGCGGGCGCGTGCGCGAGCAGGCGCGGGCGACGGGCAGCAGGAGCGGGGGTGGGCGCGGTGACCGTGGGCGACAGCGCGTGCGCGCGGGCGCGTGCGCGAGCAGGCGCGGGCGAGCGCGGGCGGAGCGGCGGCACGGGGCGCGGTGCGGGGCGATGGCGGCGACCTAGGGGAAGGGGAAGAAGAGGGGGTCCTCACGGCGGGTCGTAGGGTCAGGGGCAGTGGGGCGCGGGGAGCGACTTGGGGAGGAGGCCGAGGACGACGGCGGTGACGGGGAGGCGGCGCCGACGACGGTGGGCGGCGGGGCGGCGTCGGGGCGCGGGGTCGGCGCGAGCGCGTCCGCGCCCTGAATCGGTTCTGGATCGGGTGGGGGGGGAGTGAGCGAGGGGGGGGTACTAGGGTTTCGGTCGGGGCTTTAAGGTCATTGGCGAGCGGGTGGGCCGGCGGCTGGCTTTGGCCCAGTTGGGCCGGGGGGTGGGGTTTCTCTTTTCTTTCCTTTTCTGTTTCTATTTTCTTTTCCTTTTTCTTTTCTTTATTTCTACACTCTGTTTTGTAAATAGTTAGGCCACCATATGAGTTTTGCAAAACATGAGACCTAGTTCATAAATACCAGTGCTTTATTCCCTAACACCTAAAATTAGTTTGGACAAAATATAATTTCATATTTAATTTAGATTAAATAAAAGGGCTATTAATTATTATTTTTATCCACTGTTTGAGGATGATTGAGTCACTTATCCAATTCCAATAAGGTTGGTTTCAATTTTAGAAGTGTCTTTGGAATTTTTGTTATTTATTTAACATTTTAGTTTTCATGTTGGTCAACTTTTATTTTCCACTTTCATTTAAATTTGAATTTGAGGTTAGGAGTTGAAATGCAATATGATGTTAATGATGATCATGCACTGATAATCATGCTGACTTGGCATTATCAAAATGGGATTACTGTGGCTAATCACTGGGGGTGTTACAAATCTCCTCTACTAACAAGAATTCTCGTCCCGAGAATTAAGAGGTAGAAGGAAAAAGTTCGGGGTATTCCGCGTGAAGATTATCCTCGCGTTCCCAAGTGGCTTCATCTTCAGTATGATTTGACCACTGCACTTTGAGGAACTTGGTAACCTTCTGACGGGTCCGACGTTCAGCTTCATCGCGAATGCGGATCGGATGCTCCTTATAAGATAGATCATCTTGCAATTCGAGCACCTCGTGATCCACAGCTCGGTGTGGAGATTCCTTGAAGCATTGACAAAGTTGCGACACATGGAATACGTCGTGGATATGAAAGAATTGTGGCGGCAATTCCAATTTGTATGCCACCTGTCCACGCCTAGCAGCAATGCGGAAAGGACCAATATAGCGTGGAGCTAGCTTGCCCTTGATTCCAAAACGGTGAGTGCCCTTCATAGGAGTGACTCGCAGATAAGCCTGATCACCAGGTTGATAAGTCAAACCCCATCGTTTGCGATCATAGTTGCTCTTCTGGCGGTCCTGAGCCGCCTTGAGATTTTCCCGGACAATACGAACTTGTTCTTCGGCTTGTTGAATAATACCCGGACCCACGAGCGGTCGTTCCCCAGTTTCTGACCAATTCAGAGGGGTTCGACACTTACGTCCATCGAAGGGGGCCATTTTCAAACTGGCTTGATAGCTGTTGTTATAGGAGAACTCGGCATATGGAAGAGATTCTTCCCACTTCTTGCCAAACGATATAACACAAGCTCGCAACATGTCTTCAAGCACTTGATTAACTCGTTCAACTTGGCCTTGGGATTGGGGGTGATAAGTTGAACTCCAGGTGATATGAGTTCCCATAGCTGTTTGAAAACTTTCCCAGAATTTGGAAGTGAAAAGACCGCCACGGTCCGAACTAATCTCCTTCGGAATACCGTGGAGTGAAACAATTCTGGAGATATACAACTCTGCTAACTGACTAGCAGTGATCGTCTCCTTGACAGGCAGAAAGTGTGCAACTTTAGAGAGTTGGTCGACAACGACAAGAATAGCATCGTGACCCTTCTGTGACCTGGGAAGTCCTGTAACGAAATCCATCTGAACCTTATCCTATTTCCATAGAGGAATAGGAAGTGGTTGCAGAATTCCAGCTGGTTTCTGATGTTCTGCTTTAACGCGACGACACACATCACATTCAGCAACATATCAAGCAATGTCTTGCTTCATTCTAGACCACCAGTACCTTTGACGGAGATCACGATACATCTTGGTGCTACCCGGATGAATAGACAACGGGGTATCATGTGCCTCCTTCATGACTTTGTCAGTCATGAGTTCGAAACGAGGTACGACAATGCGGTTTCTGAAATACAAGGTTCCATCTTCAGACAGCGAGAAATCCCTGTACTTTACAAGGTGAAGGTCTTTCTTCATCAGATCAACTTCAGCATCTTTAGCTTGCGCATTCTTAACAGCTTTCTCAAGATCTGGTTGTATCACAAGGTTATTTAGAGAGCCCTGTGGGACAATACGGAGATTCAGCTTGCATAGTTCTTCAAAAAGTCGAGGTTGAGCTCGCCTAACCATGAGGTTGTCGCAATAGGACTTGCGGCTTAAGGCATCAGCCATCACGTTAGCCTTGCTAGGGGTATAGGAAATACCCAAATCATAGTCCGCAATGGCCTCCATCCATCTTTGCTGACGGAGGTTTAGAGAAGGTTGAGTGAACAAGTACTTCAGACTTTTATGATCCGTGTATATCTCGCAACGATTACCGAGGAGGTAATGTCGCCATAACTGTAGTGCATAGATGACAGCAGCTAGTTCTAGATCATGTACCGGATAATTCTCTTCATGTGGGCGCAACTGACGAGAGCCATAAGCAATCACTTTACGCTCTTGCATTAGGACACAGCCTAATCCTTCACGGGATGCGTCACAATAGATCACAAAGTCTTTGCGGGTATCTGGAGGAGATAGTACTGGGGCAGATGTTAGCTTGTCTTTGAGTGTCTGGAAACTTTCCTGACATTTTTCTGTCCATTCAAACTTAACGCCCTTGTGAAGCAGATCAGTCAGGGGCTTAGCAATCTTAGAAAAATTCTCAACAAATCGACGGCAATAGCTTGCTAGGCCGAGAAAACTTCTCACTTGCTTGACGTTCTTCGGAGGAGTCCAGTCCAGAATAGCCTGAACTCGTTCTGGGTTAACAGCAATTCCACCTTTGGAAATCACATGACCAAGGTAGGTTACTTCAGATAGCCAGAATTCACATTTGGAGTATTTGGCATACAACTGGTGTTCTCGGAGCCTTTCCAGTACTAGACGGAGGTGTTCAGCATGTTCTTCTTTATTCTTCGAATAAACCAGAATATCATCCAGATATACCACGACGAATTTATCAAGGTAATCCATGAAGATGTAGTTCATTAGGCGGGAGAATGTGGCTGGAGCATTTGTTAAGCCAAATGACATGACAGTGTACTCATAAGAGCCATAGCGAGTAACAAATGCAGTCTTCGGAATATCCTCTTCACGAACACGGATCTGATGGTATCCCAATCTCAAATCAAGCTTAGAGAATACTGAGGAACCGGCAAGTTGATCATACAAATCATTGATCCGGGGAAGCGGATATTTGTTCTGGATTGTTGCTTGGTTGATAGGTCGGTAATCCTGAACCAACCGGTTAGTTCCATCCTTCTTCTTAACGAAGAGTGAAGGTGCTCCCCAAGCAGAGGAACTGGTGCGGATGAAACCTTTCTTAAGTGACGTGTCGATTTCTTCCTTAAGTTCAAGAAGGTGATGCGGAGGCATCTTATAAGGACGCTTCGCAATAGGAGTTGTGCCAGGCTTCAAGTCGATGACGAACTCAACAGCTCTAGCAGGCGGTATTCCTGGAAGTTCTTCTGGAAAGACATCTTGAAATTCACGAACAACTGGAACGTTCTCGATGCCTTCAAGAGGTGAAGCGTTCAGTGCATTTAGGACATATATCTGAGCTTCGGCGTCCTGCACTGTACGAGCTGAGTATCTGACAGTCTGACCGGAAGGGTGTGTGAGGTGGACTGTTTCAGTGGCACAGTCAATCAAAGCTTTATGAGGCTTCAACCAGTCCATACCCAGAATAATGTCAATGTTGGAGGTCTTAAGAGCAATGAGAGAAACGGGGAACATCAATCCTCCAATCACAAATGTGATTACCGTGGCTTACCCTGGTAGTTTGCCAATTAGCCCCAGGTGAATGGATTACTAATGGGATGGACATCTCCTCAAAAAGTATATCATGGCTTCGCGCAAAACTTTCGGACATGAAGGAGTGCGATGCTCCAGAATCAAAGAGGACTGAAGCTGGGATTGAATTCACTAGAAGGGTGCCCATCACAATGTTGGGGTCCTGTCGAGCTTCTTCCATGTTGACTTGGTTGACATGAACACGTTGACTAGCAGGTAGTCTGGTTCCAACGTTCCTAGAAGGATGTTTTCGACGGCTCTTCCTGCAACCAGCAGAAGGACGTGGTGCATCCTGACGAAAAGCCATAGCATCAGGCGGTCCAGCATGGACCGATAGCTGTCTCGGCGGTGAAGGCAAACGAGGTGCAACATAGGACAACCTTGGTGTTGGAGCAGGTCGGTGGTGTACATTGTGCGGGATCCACACTCGACGCTTCTGAACAGGCTGACCCGAGGATGAGCCAGCTCCATGAGTGCGCTTGAGTGACTCCTGGTACTCAGTCAGAGCTGTTTCAACTTGGAAAGATTTGCTGACAAGCGTTGCAAAGTCTGTGAAATCATGGACAACAAGTGCAAGTTTTATATCAGTACGTAGTCCTTCACGGAATTTCTCCTGCTTGCGTGTGTTGGTGTCGACGTCATCCGCAGCATAGTGGGACAATTCAAGAAATTTCCTCTGGTATTCATCCACAGCCATTTTGCCCTGTGAGAGTTTGCGGAACTCCTGCTTCTTCTGGTCGATCAGACCTTGAGGAATGTACCGTGCACGAAAGGCTGACTGAAATTCCTGCCAAGTGGTTACAGTTTTAGCAGCCAACATACCCTTGTGGCTTTCCCACCATTGAGCAGCTGATCCCCTCAGGTGAAACGTCGCATAGGTGACGTAACTGTCAGGGATAACATTGGCTGACTTCATCTGGAAGGCAATGTCACGGAGCCAATCGTCAGCATCCATTGGATCAGTCGAGCTGCGAAAAGTGGACGGATTGAGGCGCACGAATTCTGACAGTGTTATTGGTGTAGGCTGCTGATGAGCATTCTGGTTTGGGAACTGAGCCAATATCCCGGTCATAACCTGACGGTTCAGTTCAAATTGCTGCATCATTGCGGCAATATAAGGTGGAGCTGGAGGATCGTCAGCCATCCTGCCAAATCAACAGGGGCAGTTTAGCAAGAAAACTGCAGGTGTATGGAATGATTCATGAAGTAACACGCACAATAGAAGGAAGTGCAATAGATACTTCATCATATTCGCACCAGACATTCGAATCCACACATAGCCTCGGTTAGCATCCGGCATTACGACAGCTGAAAGGGGAAGGCTAGACATCTAGGCGGCGCGCAGGCACGCGGTATGGAAGTACACAACGAGACATAGCAAAGGCTACATCAACGTCGGAGAAAACTATTGGGGCGAGGAATCTGCAAGTGAAACACAGGGTGCCCTCGATAAGAGGATCCTGCAAGCAGAACCTGGCCCAAAATCTTGAAGCAAGGGGGGAATAACTTCAGAACTCCGGGTGGATGTGAGCACGAGAACCTAATGTTGGAGTTAGTAAAATTTTAACCCGAATAGGAGAGAGATCAGAGGCCCAGAGTAAAGGTCGAGGAGTAAAAGATACTAATACCACACAATTGGCGACGTGGGCCCATAAGCCACACAGCCAAGTTAGTAAAATAGTTTTGGACCACTAGACTCAACTTCGGCCAAGGAGTTGGAAAGGGGGGTTCCTACAGTCAGTCGGCTCTGATACCAACTTGTGACGCCCCCGGCCCGATCGTGCACTATTCATACACGCAAATGCGCACGATCAAGCCTAAGGACTCACGGGAAGATATCACAACACAACTCTAAAACATGAATAAAGTCATACAAGCTTTATATTACAAGTCAGGGGCCTCGAGGGCTCGAATACATAAGCTTGCGAACAAGCGTCAGCGGAAGCAACAGATATCTGAGTACAGATATGAAATAGAAACAGAAAGGCCTTTAGAAAGGCGGGGCAAAATAAAACACTACGATCGAAAGGCGAAGGCCTCCTGCCTAGGACCCTCCGATCCTACTCCTGGTCGTCAGTCAACTCATAGCAGAATCCATCCTCTGGGTAGTAGTAGTAGACGATCGACGGGGCATCTGTCTCAGGGGCTCCGTCATCTGGTCACGACAAACTGATATGGGGAGAAAAGGAAAACAAAGCAACCGTGAGTACTCAGAAGTACTCAGCAAGCAAGGATCTACACTACATATGCAACATTTTCAAGGGGAGGCTGTATATGTGGACTGGGCTGCAGAAATGCCAGAATAGAGAGAAGGCCTAGTCCTATCAAAGACTAGCATCTTCAGCGGTCTTGCAGCAGTAGAAGAGAGTAGAACAGTACAATATAATGTAGCAGTATCATTAAGTCTCAACCTCACCCAGAGATCCTTTCTCGACTCCCTGCGAGAAAGCAATCCCAGAGCCATACAGTCATCAACCTCGTCTGGAGATCCCTTCTCGACTCCCTGCGAGAAGCAATCCCAGAGCCATAGTATCCAAGTATCCAGTTCTAAAAATTGTATCAATCAGGATACAACTCCGAGTGTCCTTTACCGTAGGACAGGCTATCGATAGAAGTTTTCTTCCCTGCAGGGGTGCACCAACTTACCCAACACGCTCGATTAACTCCGGCCGGACACACTTTCCTGGGTCATGCCCGGCCTCGGCCAAATGACACATCGCAACCCTACCTATAGCTCAGCAGAGAGGTCCCCGCCGGTCTACATCCTAAGCGCAAGGGGGTCTTGGCCATCGCCCCTCGCCCTCCGGATCGTTGCGCACATGGCCCAGATCCAAGCACCACCGAAATGGCGCCAATCACTCCATGCCGCACTGCTGAACTGGACGTCTGACAGAGCTTTCGGCTGATGCATACGATGCAGAACGCCCATACTATGCCCACGTGATGGTTAGCGCTATCAGACCAGAGGCCTGCTCGGATCAAATATCCAAATCGTTAGGACTAGGGGCTTGCGGTAACGAGCAGAGACTCACGAAAGATGTGACCCCGTCGCCCCGTCTCGAGGACTTGCGGCAAGGGCTAAGAATGCCCGGCCACGCCTCGTATTCACCACTCGGGCACCACACTGGCAACCCACCTTCACATCACACGCGGGTACCCCTCAGGGTCGACCCGCCTTTCCAAGTAACAATAGTACATTCCAAGTATCCGTGTGTCCATAACTTCAGGGGAATCCGAGGTATCACCCTCGTTGGATTCCTACTCGATGTGTCTGTCAAGGTGAACTCGGAGGATTCACCCTCGATGGGTTCACACTTGATGTGTTGCACGACAGCGTCGTTACCGGAAGTGGCGAAGGAGGAATCACCCTCGATGACCACGACCGAATAGCTACTCTACAGAGTTAACATCAGAAGTGCTACATGAGGTTTCACCCTCGGCACTCGATAGTAACGCTGCAGTGTCGTTACAACTAATGGGGGTGATGTGCGGTGTCGGGTCCTGGTCTTCAATCCCGTTGATCGGGTCTTCTGACGATCCAGCGCGGCAGTCGGGATAAGTGGGGTCACTGATAGGTCTCTACCCAGCCTAAACTAAGCAGTTTAGGATATGCAGGTAATTATCAACAGCAGGCTACAATAAACAGGCTATGCATCAGAATAGGTAAAGCTGTAGCAGCAGCAGTTCTAATGCAAGCATGGGAAATTAGAATGGGCGATATCGGGATGATCAAAGGGGGGGGCTTGCCTGGTTGCTCGGCGGCAAGGGCAAGGTCGTCTATGGTGTCTTCGGGATCCGGAGCTGCGTCGGTCTCGGGGACGACGTCGGGGTCGGGGGCTATCGAGAGAGAAGAGGGGGAGGAAACAGTATAAATATAGAGCAAACATGAGCATGACAAATACGATACACGGTGCTAGGGGTAGTCTAACGCAGCATCACACGTAACAGACGGAGCGGGAGAATATCTGACGATATTTCCCGGGTCTTTGGAATTATCGGACAGAGGATAAGAGGGGAACAGTTGCAAGTTCGGATAGTTAGGGACGCGTGACGGACGAACGGACCGCGTATTCGGATTCGTCTCGTCGTTCTGAGCAATTTTCATGTACAAAGTTTTTCCATTGGAGTTACGGATTATTTAATATGATTTTCTAAAGTTTTATTAATTTCTGGAATTTATTTTTATTATTTAAATCTAACATTATCCAGAATAGTGCTCGCTGATGTCAGCATGACATCATGCTGATGTCAGCAAGGTTAATTAAGTTAATTAGCATTTGATTAAACTAATTAATTAAATTAGATTAACCTAATCAGGATTAATTAAACTAATTAATTATTTAATTAACTAATTATTTTTATTAATTATTTTTATCTATTTATCTATTTTAATTATTCTTATTTTTAATTTTCTTTTATAAAAACGTTCTGGGGTGGGGCCCCCTTGTCATAGGCTAGGGGGGGTTCGGCCCCACCGGTCGGTGGCACAGAGGGCCACGGGCGGCGACGGGCGCGCGGCGCGCGGTGCGCGTGCGGGCGGTCGGCGGCGAGGGGCGACGCGGGCGCGCGAGCGAGGGCAGTGGGCGGGGCGCGCGCGCGTGCGGCAGAGCGTGGCGAGGCCGCGGTGCGTGCGGGAGCGGGCGATGCGCGCGGGCGCGTGCGCGAGCAGGCGCGGGCGACGGGCAGCAGGAGCGGGGGTGGGCGCGGCGACCGTGGGCGACAGCGCGTGCGCGCGGGCGCGTGCGCGAGCAGGCGCGGGCGAGCGCGGGCGGAGCGGCGGCACGGGGCGCGGTGCGGGGCGACGGCGGCGACCTAGGGGAAGGGGAAGAAGAGGGGGTCCTCACGGCGGGTCGTAGGGTCAGGGGCAGTGGGGCGCGGGGAGCGACTTGGGGAGGAGGCCGAGGACGACGGCGGTGACGGGGAGGCGGCGCCGACGACGGTGGGCGGCGGGGCGGCGTCGGGGCGCGGGGTCGGCGCGAGCGCGTCGGCCGGCG
>CM022303.1:650052108-650130018 GCA_011799875.1 Thinopyrum elongatum | reverse complement strand
GGAGAACATAGGACGAAAACGTGCATCAGCCCCTATGCATAGATTACCCCAATGTCACCTCAGGAATTCGCGAGTTGAGTGCCAAAACATACATCAAGTGAATCAATAGAACGTCCCATTGTCACCATAGATATCCCATTGCAAGACATACATCAAGTGTTGTCAAATCCAATACTCAATCCAAAATAATGAAACCTCAAAGAGCAAGACTCAATTCATCACAAGAAGGTAGAGAGGGAGAAACACCATATGATCCAACTATAGTAACAAAGCTCGAAGTACATCAAGATCATGCCAAATCAAAAACACGAGAGAGAGAGAGAGAGATCAAACACATAGCTACTGGTACATACCCTCAGCCCCGAGGGTGAACTACTCCCTCCTCGTCATGGAGATCATCGGGATGATGAAGATGGCCACCGATGATGATTTCCCCCTCCTGCAGGGTGCCGGAACGGGCTCCCAATTGGTTTTTCGGGGCTACAGAGGCTTGCGGCGGCGGAACTCCCGATCTAGGTTTCTTTCTGGGGGTTTCTTGATTTATAGGAATTTTTGGCGTCGGTTTCACGTCAGGGGGGTCCACGAGTTAGCGACAAGGTAGGGGGGCGCGCCCTAGGGGGTGGGGGCGCACTCCACCCTTGTCGTTGACTCGGGACTCTTCTGGCCCAACTCTTTTGCTTCGGGGGCTTCTTCTGGTCCATAAAAAATCACCGTAAATTTTCAGGTCATTTGGACTCCGTTTGATATTCCTTTTCTGTAAAACTCAAAAACAAGGAAAAAAATAGAAACTGGCACTGGGCTCTAGATTAATAGGTTAGTTCCAAAAATAATATAAAATAGCATATAAATGCATATAAAACATCCAAGATGTATAATATAATAGCATGGAATAATTAAAAATTATAGATACGTTGGAGACATATCAGGCGCGTCATCGTGCGTAGGAGGTGTACGAACATGGGTACTTCGCGAGGAAGGTCAAAGGCGCTAGGCGCCTCATCGTTGCGTGGAGGTGGGCCGATAAGCTCCAGCGTGCCACCGACGAGGAGCTCCGGTGGGCGCCCAACGAAATGGCAAGATCGTTCGCGCTCGTCTGCCAGCAAGAGGCAGATCGGTACATCAAGCGCTGCGAGGCGAAGGAGGCGGAGTACTTCCTCCGCGCTGGGAAGACGCCGCGCACGAGGGAGCTGCTCGCGAGGGGCTACCGGAATACTGCCACCAGGAGGGATTATTAGTTTTAGTATTGTTCGTGTTCAATTTTATGCATTGTACCTATTAGTTAAGTATCATCACATATATGTGATGATATTATATATATTTTGTGATGACCTAATGAACAATTAATACATATATTATGAATTCCATTTTCTATCTGTTTTTGTATACTAATTTGTATCTAGTTGTTATCATCCACATATACAGAATGGAAAGCGTATATACACACATTGAAACAGAACATATAAGAACGGAAAACAGAGTACACACATTCAAACAGAGCAATAAACAGAGCAATATTATGATTGCTGTGAATACATAGCGAGCCACGTCAAAATGACTCAACAAAATAAAACGCATCCATGAGATCATGACCAGCCGTTGCCTACGGTAGCTCTTGGCTCTGCCTGAACTCGTGCAGGCGTTCGTCCAGGCGGTCGACACGCTCGCAGTACATCTGGAGCGCGATCTCGAGCTCCAAGTTGGCTATTTCATCGGAGATCACCAGCTCGATGATGCGACGGCCATGTTCCTCTACTGTGCCCAGGTGGACACCTGGGCCAAGAAGGCGGTCGAGCCTACCGACCATCGCGTTGGCATCGAGCGGGCCGCGGACAAGGTGAACGACGCGACCCATGCGTACGGCGCGGCGGGCGTCCGGTGCAAGTACGGCGCGGCCGTCCTCTGGTGCAAGTACGGCGTAGAGGGCTTCTGCCCACTCCTGACGAGGAATGGGGGTACTGACGAGATGTGTACCCAGCTGCGACGCCCTGTCGACAGCAGGCAAGCGCCGATGGATCTGCTCTTGCTGTGCGGCGCTCCAACGGTCTCACCATGCGGCGAGCCACAACCTATCGGCATGACCGCGCCTACCTTGCTCTGCGGCACACCATCGATCATGTTGTGCGGCGAGCTGCAGCCTCTCGGCGCTGACATGCCTATCTTGATCCGTGACGCTGAAGCGCCATGCGCCAAGGGTCTTCTCAACCCTGGCGATGACGCGCATCACGGTGTCGTCCATCGTGTTGTCGGGGAGCGCCTCGGCCTCGACGGGCTGTGGCACATTCTCATTTTCCTCGTCGATGAGGTTGATGGCAGAGGCGGCGCTTTGGTGGGTTGGCATGCTTGGAAAAGGTGGATGTGCTACAGGCTGTGCTTGTTGCCTCCGTGCGTCGCGCGCCGCCTAGGTTTATGCGCAATATTGTTGGGTGGCGGGAAACAGGTTAGGAAATGGCGGGAAACAGTGGCGTGTTCATAAAACGCCATCAATTAATGGAAACTTAGCATAGAAGGAACATCGAGCTAGCACAAGAAGTAGATGATGATCAGATGATCGTTTACCCTAGTTAATTATGCATGTAATAGTTTACTTTGGTGTGTGAAAATGTCATGTGTGTACTAGCCACCTATGTAATTGGATGTTTGTCGTGTATTACACACATCTTGTTTATGTGAAACGTTTCTATTCTCTTGGCTCAACACAAACAGTTTATCGCAATGAACCGTATGCCGTATATCGCACACACCTTGATCTGGCAGACCGTTTCTTTTGTGTTCACAAACAGTTCATCCGAGTGAACTGTATGCCGTATATCACACACACCTTCATCTGGCTGCCCGTTTCTGATGTTCCGCCTCATCACAAACAGTTCATCCAAGTGAACTGTATGCCTTATATCGCACATGCCTTCATCTGGCTGCCCGTTTCTGTTCTTCTTCCTCATCACAAATAATTAATTGAACTGAACCGTATGCCCTGCATCGCACACGCAACTAAAATCAGAACCGTGATTGATGGCTCCGCCATCGCAAATGTTTTGCATCTTTTTTGACGGTTATTTTACATCACCGTTTGTGATTAATGCATCGCACACAGTTTTGTCAAAGGGTCTCTGATCGTAGTGTCGCGTTAGCAGCATCCTGCAGTAGTGTATATTCCCCGAGCGGTGAGATTTGTCTTCTATCCGAGGGATGAAGAAATGTCTGAACAAATCCACGTTGGGGACGACTCCAACAAAATTCTCGCACAAGTGGGTGAATATCGCCATGCACGCCATGGCATTAGGTGTGAAGTCCAGGAGATGGAACCCATACACTGTCATCATGGCGCAAAAGAAGTCGGAAAAGGGGGAAGAGAGGCCACAAAGAAAGTACGCATAGAAGAAGCGGTAGGAATCTGATGGAATCTTGGCCCCCTCCGGCAAAACTTCGGGCGCTCCATGCCCATTCCTGGTTTCCCTCCCCCACATATAGGCATGCCTTTCGATTAAGGTATTGCCATCCAGATGTGACGGGGAGAAAACCACGTCCTCCTTTCACCGCTTTTCCAGTTCTTCTGCCTTCCTCCTTCTTTACTCCACCACGGGATCCGCGGGGGAGGCCGCCTGCTTCCCCTTCACGGCGCCCGTCTTTCGCTCCATCTCTTGGACTCGCAGAAGAAGAAAAAGCTCTAGCAGTGTTTTCAGGGCGGATGATGGCGGCAGGGGCGGTTTTTTGGCTTGAGGAAGAAGATGAAGGGAGAAGGAACGGATGCGAATGAGCAGTGTCCCATCGCGTTCCCTTTTTATTGGGAACATGTGCGGGGGCTGGCTCTTCGCTATCTTTTTTGGGAAGTTACCGTTTTTGCAGGCGCATTTCTCACTAACGGCTATAGTTCCACGACCCCACGACCTGCGGTAATTACGCGGAGTGGACGTGGGATTGACAGGTCATCATGACCGAAACTGCATGGACAGCACTTCTTCGACGCGTGTCCGTGCACTGTTTGGGGCCTAACCCAACGATGCCCAGCGACACGTTTGGCTCAGGCTCGGGGGCTTCTGTCGGGGTACACAAATAGGGGTGTTTATTTCCCCTGACTTGTGCAAGGACACAGGGCCTCCGCCCCGATTGCGTGGGCTTGCCGGGGGAATAGCTACCTCAACATCGCTGGACCCGTCAAGTTCGAGCCCAAGTCAAGTCAAAGCAAGGCCGACCAGAGAAGCCACTCTTCGTGAGATCAAGGAGCGCACTAAGAAGAACAAGACAATGAGATATCACCTTGGGAAGACCTCCCTTGCCGGGCAAGAGAGCCCAGCCAGGTCAAGACCGCCCCGAAGGCAAGTCCAGAATCGCCCCGGCAAGCTTGCCGGGGGCCACCGAGACCAAACTCCCGCCAAGACACCACCGCTCCATCGCGCCACGACGCCAGTCACTTATCAATGCGGTGTCGAGCCCCCAGGTGATTAAATGGCTTCCACTAAGCATGTGGCAGCTCGCTGGAAGACAGATCACACCCATTTGACACCCGTCCAGAGGTGTGTCAAGATGATAAGCAGAAGTTAGCTAAAGTGGTGGAATAAGCTTGCCAGGGATGCACCCCCACACGCCACCTAAGGTAGCATTTATGGCATTTTATCCTAAGTGCCAGAGTTAGGTATGATAGCACTGTTGGCTATCTAATCACAAGATAATGACTGTTTTCCATTGTGGTTACCCCTTGGGCTATAAAAGGAGGTCGAAGGCAACCTAGACAAGGATTCGGGCCATCTCACACTTGTACACGCGTAGCAGCTCTCCCCGAGGCCACCTTACCGGGTTTGAGCGCTGTGCGTCGTCATGTTCATCCATCAAATCCACAAAAGCAGGAGTAGGGTTTTACGCTTCTCAGCAGCCCAAACCTGGGTAAAAACCACCAGAGTCCCATCGTCGCGCTGCCTCATGGCCTCCGCTCTTTGTGAAACATGATCCCCCCTTGCCGAACCACAAAAGGGGCCCGTGGCCCCATAGGTGATCGTGTTCACCCACGACAAAAATGGAGAAGAAATAAGTCACCAGGAGGCGTCAAAAGGCCACTAGAGTCAAAGATGGCCTTCCATGCGACCGCAGGTGCTCGCGTGAGCGGTTGTTTGGCGTGGAAACCGAGGCAGGTCATCCACTAAACAAGTTTTATTAAGGGGACCCCATCGAAATGTCAATAGAACAGGACAAAGAGGAGCGTCGGGCACAACCACAAGCTGTTCATCATCATCTTCATCCACAAACCCTAGCCGCCACCATTTTCACCTCCATAGCCATCTCCACCACCCACTACAAAAAAAAACACTTCCGTGATGATACATGTTTGTCACAGTAGGTCACATTTTCTGTCATGCATGTGCATCCATGACGATTTTATGATAGAATCAAGATAGTCATACTTGTGCTGCCGTAGAAGTGTTCCATGACAATACTTAAATTATCATCATGGAAGTGTTCACTTCCATGATGATAAATGACGCGTCATGGAAGTGCTTTCGTCAAGGGTAACCGACACGTGGCTTCCACCGTAACGGGTCGCCGTTATGCTATCGGGTGCGGTTTTGGATCTGATAACCCGCTAACAGCAACGACCAATGGCGATTTTCCACGTGTAAAATTCTCATTGGCTGAAGGAACCACGTGTCAGCTTTGCGTTTGGACAGATGTCATCCAACCAATGGATGGGACGCGCCTATGATACTTCGACATGTGGCTTGGCCCAACAGTGGTCCATTTAGATCAAAAGGCCGGCCCGTTTGACTTGGTCAAAAGGTAGCGGGCTGGCCACGAAAGCCTGTTAACGGCCTATTCGCATATAGCCCATTTACAACCCGCTAACTCGCGGCCCGTTATGGACTATCCAAATTAGGCCCAGTAGCGTCATCTGGGCCATTCCAAATGATTCCAGCCCGTTGTAACTTCCAGCCCATTTATGGCCCATGACGTCTTTCGGCCCATATGAGTCCCTTTGTAAATCAGGGCCCTTTAATGGCTCGTGGTGAAACTTGCCCATAATGAACAGTAAGTAGCTTTATACCCATCGACGGCCCATTATTCCGTTGGGCCGTTTCCAGCCCGTCTTACCTTTCAGCCTTCTACAGGCCCATTTACTCTTGGGCTCATTTCCAGCATACGATTACTTACAGTCCATTCCTAGCCTGTTCCATAGATGGGCCAAATTCAGCTCGTGGTTACAGTCGGCCCGTTAATCTAGTGGGCCGTTTTCACTGCATCATTTAATACGTCCCATTAACGACCCGTTATGCCTGTCGATAGAATTAAGCCTATTATACATATCGGCCTATTAACGGCCCGTTATTGTCGGCCAATAAACAGATGATTCCCATTCTAGACTGTTTACGACCCACATTGCGGACCACTATTGGTCCACGAATAGTATGTCCCATGTTTGACCAACCAATCAAAGGGCCTGTATAAGGCCCACTGATTCTACGGCCCATAGAAGGCCCATGGATTATAAGGCCCGTAGGAGGCCCATGGTCACTATAGGTAGCAGGACCATAGTTACAACGGTCTATATGTTGCCCATGGTTATTCTGATCTAGTTTTAAATAAAAAGGTTACCGCGGAAAAAGAAATGCAGTTACTACAAGCAAAAACATAAACAAGACAATAAGGAAGTAAATAAGCAAGCAACTTACGCTAGGCTATTACGGCTATTAGAAATATTACATCCACTGGGCATCCAAGTTCGCCACCAGAGAAAATATAGTGAACAGAGCAGAATATTACATACACTGGGCGTCTAACTTGGCCACCAGTGCAAATAAACGTGGCAGCAAAACAAGTCCAGAATTGAAACCACTTCAGAAGAGCTCAAGAAACGATATCCTGAATACCCACCATGCTAACAATACGCTTGGCAAGCTTGTTAAGTTTCTCTTGTTTGGCGCTTAAATCCTCCAGCGCTTGCTGTTGCACCAGAAAGTATGCATCTGAATTCTACAGGGACTTCCTCAGTCCATCAGCTTCAGGTCGCAGCACATCTGTTCGATGTCTTTCAACTTGAAGTAGAGACTCAAGAAGCCGAACTGATTCAGGCAGAGAGTTCGAAGAGCTTGTGCCAGCAGTAGTGACCAGTCACTCGAACACTACATCAAGACAGGGCTTTGGAGTTGTCTCGCTGTCTTCAAGATAGTTTTTATCAGCTTTCTTGGAGACCAACAGGGATGTCTCACTATCTTGAACCTTATCTGCATTACTTTCTTTACCACTGCATAACGGGGTACTCTTCTCCAGTATTTTGCTGGCATTCTAAAAGAGAAACAAGCAGACGAATCACAGGTTTACCATGTTGTATATGAAACTCATTTTGGTGAACCAGTTCAGTAGTAAGGTGGATAGGATAACAACATGAAACAAACATATATCTATGTACTATGGTCACTATATGGTCTATATCATTCTAGTTTATGTTGCTAAATCAAGATAGGGATAGTTCAAATCATATCTGTTTAAGAGAAAGTAGCATAGACAGAATATAAGTGTGGGAAACTACACAACACTAACAACACTTGTAATGTGCATGACATGAGAACATAAGTGTTTATTCAATTGAAACTAAAATCAACATAGACCAAGTTGCAACAACAAACCAGTTAAAGAAACAGGTTTAAAACATACCTGTTGCGCCACTAGAGTTTCAATTGCATCCTTCAAATTTGAAATTAGTTGGTATGAGTAAATACAGTGATGCAAGAGCAAAGGTGTATGAACCATAGCTACGGAACCTAACCTGAGAACAATTCTTCTTCTGCTTTAAGCATTGAGTAGGGGTTCGGAGTGGTGGTCCTCATGCTTTGGGCACTACAGTTGCCTTACTAACTGCTCGTGTTTTGGTGCTCTGTGGTGGAGACAATGCTGTGTCAACTGGAACTGGGTTACTATCTGCTGGGGTTGGGGTTAGAAGAGGTGTAGCTGGTTGTCTGTCCAACTTGGTAGGGGTACAATCTGCGAGAGTCTGGGTTATGTGTGGTGGGGTTGGTGCTTGGGAAAGTACAAGCGTGGTTCTATCTGCATCGACGGGTAGCACTATCTTGTCTGAAGACCGTGTTTTTACTCCCTTAGAAACTTCCATCACCCCCTCCAATTCGAATGGTTGATAAACAAGAAAAGTAATGGAATGTACAGACATTGTATGATAGAGAGGTGCAATGGATAGTGGGGAATAAAAGATGGTATGCAATAATTCACATTTATGTTGTCTAACCAAACAGCATAGCATGACACAATTTCAAATATATGATGGCTAACTAAACATGATAGCATGACACAATTTCACATATATGATGGCTAACTAAACAGGATAGAACAACATAATTCAAAATATGATGACTATGTAAACAGGATGACATGATATAACTATATGATGTGTCTATTAAAGTGGTTGGCATGCTATAATTCACATACATGCCATCTATGTAAACCAGATGGCATGATATAATTCACAGATAGAATGACAAAATTCAAAATATGATTACTATGTAAACATGATGAGATTATATAACTAATATGATGTCTTTATTAAATGGGATGGCATGGCATAATTCAGATACATGCTATCTATGTAAACATGATGGCATGATATAATTCAAATATATGATTTATGTACTAAGCAAGTAAGCAGATGGAAATCGCATATATGATGTCTAAACTAAGCAGATGGCATTCAGTATTTTGCATATGATGTAAAAACTAAGCAATGCAAGACAACATACGCATGATATGAATAATATAACCCTGCCAAGTTTGAGCATACACCTCAGGGGAAAAATAGGACTGGTCATCTGTCTCTGAATCCACCTCTGAGGAGGTATCTCTAACCTGCAAGATATCTGCTTCAGGAGGTAGCATTGTCTGCTCTGAAGACCTTGTTTTCACTCTAGATTTTTCCATCACCAATTGAAATAGCTGATGCACAGGAAGAGTAGTTGAATATAAGAACATTGTCGACAAATGGAATACGTGATACAAAAAAATGATGACATGATATAATTCACATATATGATGCTTGGCTAAACAGCATGGCATTGCATAATTCACATACATAATGCCTTGCAACAAGATAGCATTGCATAATTCACATATATAATGCCTTGCAACAAGTTGGCATTGCATAATTCACATATATATGGTAATTAGACACTAAACAGGTGGCATTCACACAAAGAATGTCTAAACTAAGAAAATGACATAGCAAGGCAAGACACCATATGCACGATATCAGCAAGATAACCATGCCAAGTTAAGAGCATACACCTCAGGGGGGGTGGGGGCGGATAGGATTGGTCATCTATCTCTGAATCCTCCTTTGAGGAGCTATCTGTAACCAGCAAGATATGCGCTTCATGAGATAGCATTGTCTGCTCTGAAGACCTTGTTTTCACTCCAGATTTTTCCATCACCGTGTCAAATGGCTGATGCACAGGAAGTGTAGTTGAATGTACTTCCATTGTTGACAAATGTACTAAAAGGATGGCATGATATAATTCACATATAAGATTACTGGCTGAGCAGGATGGCATTGCAAAATTCACATATATGTTGCCGGGCTATACAAGATGGTAATGCATAATTCACATATATGATATAGAAAGTAAAAAGATGGCATTCACACAAAGCATGTCTAAACTAAGCAAATGACATTTTTAATTTATAAAGTAAGCAATGCAAGGCGCCATATGCATGATATGACCAACATCAGCATGGAAAGTTAGAGCAAAGACCTCAGGGGGTAAATAGGAGTGGTCTGCTCCCACTGAATCCCCCTCTGAACAATTATCTTCCTGTTGATTACAATCTGGAATGGGGGAAGGGGGGCTGCCTTTGCGCCCACCATGGAGCGACGTCCGCATGAAATTTTATTGCCACACAAGGCTCGTCTCTTTTGCTCTACATGTTCGGTAATATTGTGTACAATAACTGACATGCATAGGAATAAAACATAGTGAGATTATGTAAGGAGTGCATGTAGAAATCTAGAGTGATGGTAACAACCTGTGGATAGACCCAAAACCAGTGATAGCAGGCAGATAATAGCTGCCGTTAAAAAATACAAATTAACCAGGTAGTAAACAGATAATATTCATTGTTGCGCCGATATGTACCCCACAACCATTTAAAAACTTATGTTTGAGCATTAGTTTGGAGCTGACTCGGAGTCTAACATGTGAAGAGGATGATAAAGTAGCAGGTAATATTAAGCGATGCATAACGTAAGTAGACACGAAAGAGTGCGACCTCTCTTGCGGACCCGTGTAGTCCTCAAGGTCATCTACTCAGTTGATGATGGTAATGCAGTTGTGGTGGCTGCCAGCGGCGTGGAAGAAGATCTGAGGCGACGAAAGACTGTCTAGAGGTTGGATCCCTGCTGTACTGGACCCTTCCGTTGTTGGAGCAGCTGAGCTGGGGTGGACGACGCCGCGGCAGGAGCGGAACAAACCACACATGGTTTTCTTCGACACCTGTCTATAACAGAAGTAATTCTGTAAGGGCTCGTTTGAATTGGAGCATTCTAACAATGCAGGGATAGGAAATACACAGGAATAGGATGGGAATGCGCGTGCAAAATAGAGCATTTGCAAATACAGGTTTTCTGTCAATCTGGGTGTTTGGTTCTCAGGAATGCAAAGAAGCATGGTCAAATTAAGTCAAACCACAAAAAAATGTGCAGTTATAATGTTATTATGCTACCATCACTTAGTCTTGTTCTTCATGAATAAGAATTTAAAAAGGATGGCCAAGTGGATATTAAAATTCCTACGGTTTTTCTTTGAAAGATACACTAAAGAAACGAATAATACTTTGGACCCAGGCCACTGCCCTACTAGCTCAACTCCCAGGACCTTCTACACATGCACAACTCCAATGCGCAGAAATAAATAATGATGGCTTTAGAGAGTCCATCATGGATAGCTAACTTGCCTAGAACCCACTGCTTGTCATATAGGAGAAACTAATCGTATTCCTCATTACTATGCATGCTCAGTGGACAATATATAACATGTAAAGTAAAAAAGCAATGCAACAAATGTACAATCTCTATGGTGAAGCCATGTCGATCTCAACATCATTGGGTTGGTAGCTGAAGATGCTGAGGATGCGGGGGCTGATGTGGCTGTCGGAGGAGGGGAAGAAGATCTTAGGCGTCTCGAGATGGAATCGAGGATACTGCTCCGCTGTGATGGAGGGTTTCGTCGTTGGAGCAGCTCCGGTGAGGTGTACAACAGCGAGGCCGAAGCAGGACAAGAGATACAACGTTAACCTGAAGTGGTATTCTAATAGCATATCCAATAGATGATGTAAATAAAATACATCACCAAAAGTGCTAGATGTAAAATACATCAGCCGCTCATTTCTGAACTTAACTGTCGAAACTGAATTTTGCTGTCGAAACTGAACGCACTAGTAGCAGAAAAGCAGTGCACTAATAGTTTTGGCCACTCGAGCACTAGTGGCAGTGCAGCAGTGGTCTAAATCGGTAGCCACTCTGGCAGGGAACATACTACCAGAGAGGAGCCGGGGCAGCTGGTCCTGCAGCAGCAGCAGCGCCCGGAGCAGTAGCGCATGCGAGAGCCGGGGCAGCTGGTCGTGTTGCAGCATCCTGGGTAGCAGCAGCAGGGACTCGAGTGAGAGCCGGAGCTGCTGCTCGTGTAGCAGCAGCACAAGCAAGAGTAGAGCAGCAATGCAAGCAAGAGCAAGAGCAGCAGCGCGAGCTAGAGCAAGAGCAGACGAGGCAGGGGACTGAGAGCAAGAGCACAGTAGCAGCACTAGCGAGAGCCGAAGCAGGAGCAGCAACAGGGCCAACGAGAGCCGGAGGTATAGCAGCTCCTACTGATATGGACGTCGCCGTCGAGGGATCGACGCCGTGAATGAAGTGGACGGCCACGCCGCTGTAGATGGAGTCATGCCATGACGGCTCCGGACCGAGCGCCGACAGCACTGTGAGATCGAATCAAGAAGAAAATGCAGCGATTATTGTAGAACCTCTTTGGTGGCGCCAATTAGGCCTGAGCTTCATCCCAGGAATCGGTGATGGTGCTGCTCTTCCGGTGGTGCAGGTGAAGACGGCGCTATGGCAATGTAGGTGGCGCGATAGACGAGGCAAACATCAGGGCAGCTCCTTGGAGATGGAGGACGTGGTGGATGAACCGGCGGGACGACGAGATCGATGACGGATCCTCATCAGTTGCGGTGGATGAGGGACGTCGAGCTATTGCGGTGGACGATGTCGTCGGGGAAGAGGCTTCGGCTGGGTGGCGAACGGAGGATGGTGTGGGGCTTCACTGGTTTTCGTGTCCTTGGTGTAAGAATGGGGGGCGGAGGGGATGGGAGGGGGGAACCATGGCTTAGGGACGCGCTTGTCCAAAATGTGAGGTAAGTTACCAAAGTACCCCCACTGATTTGAACTAGATGGTTCTTTCGGTTCAGGGGTATCACGGGAATTTCGCATGTCGGGATTTCGGAGGAGGTGGGAGTTTTTGCGCGCATTGTAATTTTGGGATAGCAAGGCGCGAGTTGAGATGGAGGGAATTTTAGGAACACAATGAGACAAAGAGATATCTTAAAATTTCGGGATAACAAGGCGCGGGTTGAAATTTCCGGACAAGCCTAATGTGTACTATACCAAATCAATTCGCACTTCCCTCGACGAAAGAAAAAGAAATCAATTCGCAGTCTAGTCCCGTTTTGCAGTATGAGTTACTACAAATGCCATTCAAAACATTGAATCCATGTTATGCTCAATTAAAATATTTCGCTACGTGTATAATGCATGTAACCTGCTACTCAAATGAACATTTTAGTGCATTCCAAACGTATATACTACCACTTCAATATGAACTAAATTTGAATTTGTTTCTCTATTTGAATAAGATCTACAATCATGATTGTTATCAAGTTAAACCATTTGAATTCGTTTCTCTATTTTAATAAGATCTACAATCATCATTATTGTCAAGTTAAACCATTGTTTCTATATTATCTTCACAACACAACACATGATTACTGTCGAGTTAGATATGAACTATGTGTACTATATTATCTCAAACTCGAAGTTTTGAATCCACTTTATGTTGATTTCAAATCACAGTACATTTCAAGCTCTAGCTAGATCTTCATAATCTAAACCATGTCTCATATGTATAATGTGTTTATCACATAATATATGTTGCCCCACCCCCTACGCATACAAGTATTTAGTTGTGAGCTGCAAACGCCACACATTATCACAAATTCAAATAAAATGTGAGATTGTTCGATATATAGTATGGTTTAGATTGTTCGATATTTAGCTATGAGCAGCAAACGCCACACATTATCATGAATTCAAATAAAATGTGAGATTGTTCGATATTTAGCTATGAGCTGCAAACGCCAGACATTATCACAAATTCAAATTAAATGTAAGATTGTTCGGTATATAGTATGGTTTAGATTGTTCGATATTTAGCTCTGAGTTGCAAACGCCACACATTATCACATTATAGTATAACATGTCCAAAGCCACACCACGCGTATCACCGCCATATTCATGCATGCATATGTTTAAAACACTATGATCTCTTATTCAAATATATGAATCCACTTTTATAACAAATTATGATCTTTGTTAGTCTTTTACACCCACACAATCCTCTAACCTTTGTAGCTAGCACTAACTTTCTCTCGTGCATTCACACGCCCTCCTCAACCTCCCCCTCCCTCAGCATTCTATCCATCGCGCACATTCATTTATTTTCTTTAGGTCGTTCTCCCACGGTCTCCACAACTCCTTCTCTCCAACACACACGGATCGATAAACCTCTCTAGCGAGGTCTGCCTACCACATACACACACACTTTCCATCTCCTTCTTTCTCCGTCCATGCCTCATGTCTCTCATACGGTCCCACACACGTGTAAACTCTCGCCCCTCTTTTCATCGATCTCACAATCGCACACTCCTCCCTTATCTAGTAGGCTTCTCACACTACCTCCTAGCTCCATCCATCTCTATCCGCCTCTCTAGGCCTTATTTTCCTCTAACAAATAGATGTACACCGACCGATCTCCCACTATACATATAGCTAGCTAGGTAGTCTATGACTCATTTTACCCATGCGCCGATCGATCTACCTCATTAGTTATGTCTCTCCCTTCCTTCGACACACAACAATTGATCTACCGATCTAGTTAGGTCGGCTTACCAAACACATATGGCCCCCCCTTCATCATCCATGCATGCCTCCCGACACATCTATCACGCACACGCACACACAGAAACACATCCCCTCTCTTCTTGATATTGCAGTTGTACCCTCCGCTTGTCTAGTAGGCCTCTCCCACCATCTCCGAGAAGCAACTCCACCACCCCTTCGGCACTCTACCTCTGTCTGTCTGCCTCTCTCTCTCTCTCTCGCAACCTATTTCCCGTCCTTCGCTTATGTATGGACGTCGATCGATCTCCCTCAAGACATAGGTAGTTAGGTCTCTCCTTCTCAACACATATACAAGGTCGATCTACCTCTCTAGTTAGGTCTCTGCCTCCCCCCCCCACCCACCCCTCTACATCGAGCGCTCTAGTCATGTGTCCCTGCCACACACAACTTGCCCTCTCCCATGTGACTTCCGGTAGGTCAGTCGCCCTATTCTTTGACGTGCGCACACACAATTTCGATGGCTCTCTTCATCGATCTCACACACACACACTTGATCCTCTCTTCTACTCTATCGATATCTATGACCCCTCCCTCTCTTCTCGTGATCGCCCCCCTCTATATATGATATAGCTAGGCCTCTATTTCACACACATTGCATGTGTCACAATTTTTTTTGAGATATGATCGACACATATTCCCACAAATACACTTACGAAATCACCCCCAATAAAAAAACACTCACGAAGCACACACCATCTCTCTAGGTTTGTATCTCTCTCACACACACACCCACGTAAGTGGGGTGCGTGCACGAAGAGAAGAGGTGCACGCATGGCGCACGTACTCCCCTCTCTTTCCCAACCACAACCGCGCGGGTACACGATGGAGCTTATTTGTACGAAAAGGCAGCCCATGTGGTAATTTGACATGAGTAATGGCTGTCCACTTGATGGAGGATCGTTTACCACGGGTGACCAAACAAATTGCGACTTGACGCGTTAGTTAAAAAAAGATTTTATTCCTCGATGGCGCACGTACAGAATATAAACCGATTGTTATGGAGAGAAAAAAGAAAATCGCTCCACTAACTATACTAGTCATTCACCCGTGCACCTGCACGGCCTAGCTGTTAAAAGGATACATAATTTTAAACAAAACTCCTTTTACATGTAAAAAGCAGGAGGTATATCTAGATATCGTACAAATGACAGATGTAAATTATGCAAACAACGATAAACAACAATAATCATGTGTATTATGATATTCATTGTTGGATCGAGTGCGTCTATTTTCCCATCTATGTTGTGCAAAGCACCATCATTAGTCTGAATGAAACCTTCCTATCATAGTTGTAACATACACTTATCCGTGAATTTTATGCCGCCTGCTATGCACAGGACAAAGTATGTATTAATTCAATCCATATGGAAAGATAAACATCTTCCTAGTTACAAAATAGTACATATAATTTTGATCCACATTGTAAAATATATAACATACTTCCGTAAAAGTTTGGAGAAAGATACACTATACATAGTCACTGCTCAAAATTATTGGTAATGAGAGGCATAAGCCGCAGGGGCAAGTTTTTTTTTACGAATGTGTTGTATATAAAAAATTGCATAAACAAAATAATTAGAAAATGTAGTAAGTTTTTTTAAGATAATTCCAGTGACTGATATTTTTGGCATTTAGTGATGGATATCATTACCTAAGATTATGTTCCTTTGTCGCTATTGGTGTAGATATAGACCACAGAAGTAATGATACTCTTATCATCAAAACTTTTATGTTTCTTCTTAATTGATTAGGCAGTGCTCCCACCTTAACTTAAAAAACAATGATATACTTAATTGATAATGTGTCTATCATATTCAAATTAAACAGTACAGTATTATCTCGTAATACTGCAAAATTTCTTTTACCCTATAAATTTAAAATTGATTTGGTGTGGAAATTTAAAATTTAATGATGCTTCTGAAATATTCCTATTTGAAAACTCATCGGTCTGGGTTGCCAAGCCCTGGTACAGAAAATGATGATAATCTTTCAATTATATTACTTAATGTAGGTTTATAGATTTTTTACGCGTGATAATTTATGCATATCTTTATAATGTTATAGTAACGTGATTTCATATATTAAATTATTTTGCAAGTTTGTATATGATTCATTTTATTTTTGCTGGGTCTTTTTTTTCTTCGTGGAGATTGAAATTTTTTTTTTTCAATCAGGCATAAGCTTCCCTTTCAACGTGAGGCTTTAGGACTCTTTATGTGTAGGTTTTTTTTCTATCTGAAAGCGCACATAGATGTTTTTTTTTTGGTAGGGCGTGGTCTTTATTTTGGTAGGTACGGCGACGTGGTCTTTTTTCTTAGAATGGCCGTGGAGATCTTTTTTTTTTCTTAGCATGTCACGTGGCCTTTTCAACTTCAAAGGTACGTGATTTTTTGGAACATGGACATGGGAGATGATGACTCCTAGTATTTTTTATAGCTGGAGGACTCTTCTTTATTGGTTAACGTGATGTACTTTTTAGGCAGAGTCTCTTCTATATGTACGTGCACGTTCAATTCTTCACGTATGGTTTATAAGGCATAGTCTTCTCCTCCTATTTTTTTATAGCTGGAGGACTCTTCTTTATTGGGTACGTGATGTATTTTTTAGGCGGCCTCTTCTATAGGTACGTGCATGTTCAATTCTTCACGTATGCTCTATAAGGCATAGTCTTCTGGTAAATCCTGACTGTTTAATTTTAAATCTAATGGTTAAATTAATTTTGATGATGTGGATTACTGTAGAGGCTCGAAAGGTGCCTCCAATTAGTAAATATAAGATACTATATAATATAGGCAGGATCCTCAATGCTTGCTTTCTGGGGTCGGTCTCTTCTACTCTCTCACACAAGATGGCGGTGGCCACTCTCTCTCTCTCTCACCGCTGGTCCGTGATCCGGCCAGATCTAGTTCGGGGGTGGAAAGGGACGATGCGCAACGTTCCTCCGGTCGCCAGCGTCGACGCAGGAAACCCACTGCTGGCGCGTCCCAATCTGTGGTACCCACCGTTCTCTCTAAGCAAGCTACGGCGCGGTAGTGCCTTTGCCCCTTGCTCACTGCCGCAGTATGGGCAGATCCCGCCCGCCACCGCCCTCCTGGTTACATCCCAACGACCATCAGCTACAGCTCCCTCTGGAACCGACTTGCTCCACCGCCCATCTTCCCACGTCACTGCATGTGGATCTTCTCTATTTATTTGCCTAAAACGTATTGTAGCTCGGCAGGCGTACTTTCCATGTTTCATCAACAGTGCCACTATTATTGCAATCACAGTTATTCAATATCCTTGTCAAAAAGAATGCTCAACTCCATTTTAGTGCAACTGCACAAAATGATGGGATGGTGCATGCATCCAACTGCTACATGTCTTGGCGGATATCAACGAGCCACGTGAAAATGGCTACCAACATGTATACCGTGGCCAGGAAATGAAAGCATGCTTAGGGACCTGATCGATTATTTTTTTGTTTATTTGTACACCTTCTCACAACATTGTCTTAAGTTGTGAAGTAAATATTGGGTCTGATATGTGAATCATTGACATGCATTAGTATGCATGTTAGTTTCCTTTGTATTTGTTGGAATGTTGTAAAAAGAAAACCTTCAAGGCAACTGATACGTCCATTTTGCATCATGTTTTCCTACTGTTATTTATGATGTTTTTATGCATAATAATGCTTTTTGGAGTAATTCTAATGCCTTTTCTCTTATAATATGCAAGGTACACACAAGAGGAGAATTCCGGCAGCTGGAAATCTGGACCTGGAAAAGCTACATCAGGCCACCTATTCTGCACAACTCCAAACAAGCTAAACCTTTAACGGAGATTTTTTATGGAATATTTGAAGAATATTGGAGCAAATAAGTACAGAGGGGGCCCACCAGGTGGGCACAACCCACCTGGGTGCGCCAGGGGGCCCAGGCGCGCCCTGGTGGGTTGTGCTCACCCAGGCCCACCTCCGGTGCCCATCTTCTGGTATATAAATGTCATTTTGACCTAGAAAAATAAGGGAGGACTTTCGGGATGGAGCGCCGCCGTCTCGAGGCGGACCTTGGGCAGGAGCACTTTTGCCCTCCGGCGGAGCGATTCCACGGGGGAACTTCCCTCCCGGAGGGGGAAATCATCGTCATCATCATCACCACCAACTCTTCATCTTGGGGAGGGCAATCTCCATCAACATCTTCAACAGCACCATCTCATCTCAAACCTAGTTCATCTCTGTGTTCAATCTTGTTACCGGAACTATAGATTGGTGCTTGTGGGTGACTAGTAGTGTTATTACATTTGTAGTTGATTACTATATGGTTTATTTGTGGAGATTATATGTTCAGATCCAATATCGTATTATACCCCTCTGATCTTGAGCATGATTATTTTGTGAGTAGTTAATTTTGTTCTTGAGGTCACGGGAGAAATATGTTGCAAGTATCATGTGAACTTGATATGTGTTCGATATTTTGATAGTATGTATGTTTGATTCCCTTAGTGGTGTCATGTGAACGTCGACTACATGACACTTCACCATATTTGGGCCTAAGGGAATGCATTGTGGAGTAGTAAGTAGATGGTGGGTTGCGAGAGTGACAGAAGCTTAAACCCCAGTTTATGCGCTATTCCGTAAGGGACCGATTGGATCCAAAAGTTTAATGCTATGGTTAGAGTTTATTCTTAATACTTTTCTCGTATTGCGGATGCTTGGGAGAGGGTTAATCATAAGTAGGAGGCTTGTTCAAGTAAGAATAGCACCTAAGCACCGGTCCACCCACATATCAGATTATCAAAGTAGCGAACACAAATCGAATCAACATGGTGAAAGTGACTAGATGAAATTCCCGTGTACCCTCAAGAATGCTTTGCTTATTATAAGAGACCGTTTTGGCCTGTCCTTTGCCTCAAAAGGATTGGGCTACCTTGCTGCACTTTTGTTAGTACTATCGTTACTTGCTCGTTACAAATTATCTTGCTATCAAACTACTCTGTTACTTACAATTTCAGCACTTGGAGACATTACCTTGCTGAAAACCACTTGCCATTTCCTTCTGCTCCTCGTTGGGTTCAACACTCTTACTTATCGAAAAAAGCTACAATTGATTCCCTATACTTGTGGGTCATCAAGGCTATTTTCTAGCGCCATTTCCGGGGAGTGAAGCGCCTTTGGTAAGTCGAATTTGGTAAGGAAACATTTATATAGTGTGCTGCAATTTATTGTCACTTGTTACTATGGAAAACAATCCTTTGAGGGGTTTGTTCGGGGTATCTTCACCTCGACCGGAACCACAATTAGCTACCCCTCAACCTACTGCACCTACTGAAAATATTGAATATGAAATTCCTTCGGGTATGATAGAACAACTGCTAGCTAATCCTTATGTAGGAGATGGAATCGAACATCCCGATATGCACTTGATATATGTGGAACAAATTTGTGGATTGTTTAAGCTTGTAGGTTTACCCGGAGATGAAGATATGAAAAAGGTTTTCCCTTTATCTTTGAAGGGAAAAGCATTGACATGGTATAGGCTATGCGATGATATTGGATCTTGGAATAGGAATCGATTGAAATTGGAGTTCCACCAAAAAAATTATCCTATGCATCTAGTTCATCGTGATCGGAATTATATATATAATTTTTTGGCCTCGTGAAGGAGAAAGTATCGCTCTAGCTTGGGGGAGGCTTAAGTCAATGTTATATTCATGCCCCAACCATGAGCTCTCAAGAGAAATTATTATCCAGAACTTTTATGATCGGCTTTCTCATGATCAATCCATGCTTGATACTTCTTGTACTGGTTCTTTTATGAAGAAGACCATTGAATTCCAGTGGGATCTTTTGGAAAGAATTAAACACAACTCTGAAGATTGGGAACTCGACGAAGGTAAAGAGTCAGGTATTAAGCTTAAGTATGATTGTGTTAAATCTTTTATGAATACCGATGCTTTTCAAAAGTTTAGCACTAAATATGGACTTGAGTCTGAGATAGTAGCCTCCTTTTGTGAATCATTTGCTACTCATGTTGGTCTCCCTAAGGAGAAGTGGTTCAAATATCACCCACCTATTAAAGAAGAATTTAAAGAACCGGTACCAATTAAAGAGGAAACTATAATTTATAATGTTGATCCAGTTGTTCCTACTGCTTATATTGAGAAACCACCTTTCCCTGTTAAGATAAAGGAACATGCTAAAGTTTCAACTGTGGTTAACAAAAGTTATATTAGAACACCTAAACCTGATGAACAAATTAAAGTAGAACCTAGTGTTGCTATGATTAAGGATCTCCTGGAAGAAATCGTAGATGGGCATGCTATTTACTTCTGTGAAGAAGCTGCTAGAATTAACAAACCTGATAAAAAGGATAATCATAGACCTGTCGTTGGCATGCCTGTTGTCTCAGTTAAAATAGGAGATCACTGTTATCATGGTCTATGTGACATAGGTGCTAGTGTGAGTGCTATTCCTTATTCCTTATATCAAGAAATTATGAATGACATAGTACCCGCAGAAATAGAAGACATAGACGTTACTATTAAACTTGCTAATAGAGACACTATATCACCAATTGGGATTGTTAGAGATGTTGAAGTCTTGGGTGGGAAAATAAAATACCCTACTGATTTCCTTGTTCTTGGTTCCCCACAAGATGACTTTTGTCCCATTATCCTTGGTAGACCTTTCTTGAACACTGTTAATGCTAAAATATATTGTGAAAAACAAACTGTCGGTGTTAGCTTTGGTGATGAGTCTCATGAGTTTAATTTTTCCAAGTTTAGTAGAAAGCTTCATGAAAAGAATTGCCTAGTAAGGATGAAATAATTGGTCTTGCTTCTATTGCTGTGCCTCCTACTGATCCTTTAGAACAATATTTGCTAGACCATGAAAATGATTTACATATGCATGAGAGAAATGAAATAGATAAGATTTTCTTTGAACAACGTCCTCTACTTAAACACAATTTGCCTATTGAAACTCTAGGAGGTCCTCCTCCACCTAAAGGTGATCCTGTGTTTGAATTAAAACAATTGCCAAACACTTTGAAATATGCTTATCTTGATGAAAAGAAGATATATCCTTTTATTATTAGTGCTAACCTTTCAGAACATGAAGAAGAAAGATTATTGAAAGTTCTAAGGAAGCACCGAGATGCTATTGGGTATACTCTTGATGATTTAAAGGGCATTAGTCCCACTATATGTCAGCACAAGATTAATATGGAACCTGATGCTAAACCCGTTGTTGATCACCAACGTCGGTTAAATCCGAAAATGAAGGAAGTGGTAAGAACAGAAATCTTAAAACTTCTGGAAGCATGTAAAATCTATCCTATAGCTGATAGTAGATGGGTAAGTCATGTTCATTGTGTTCCTAAGAAAGGAGGTATTACTGTTGTTCCTAATGATAAGAATGAACTTATTCCACAAAGAATTGTTACAGGCTATAGAATGGTAATTGATTTCAGAAAATTAAATAAAGCAACTAGAAAAGATCATTACCCTCTGCCTTTTATTGATCAAATGCTAGAAAGATTATCTAAGCACACACACTTTTGCTTCCTTGATGGATATTCTGGTTTTTCACAAATACTTGTTTCTCAACCTGATCAAGAAAAAACCACTTTCACCAGTCCCTTTGGAACTTATGCTTATAGACATATGCCTTTTGGTTTATGCAATGAAACTGCTACCTTTCAAAGATGTATGACTGCTATATTCTCTGACTTTTGTGAAAAGATTGTTGAGGTTTTCATGGATGACTTCTCTGTTTATGGGAAGTCTTTTGATGATTGTTTAAGCAATCTTGATCGAGTTTTACAGAGATGCGAGCAAACAAATCTTGTCTTGAATTGGGAGAAGTGCCACTTTATGGTTAATGAAGGTATTGTTTTGGGCCATAAAATTTCTGAAAGAGGTATTGAAGTGGACAAAGCTAAGGTTGATGCAATTGAGAAAATGCCATGTCCTAAAGATATCAAAGGTATTCATAGTTTCCTAGGTCATGCTGGTTTCTATAGGAGATTTATCAAAGACTTTTCTAAAATTTCTAGGCCTCTTACAAATATTTTGCAAAAGGATACTCCTTTTGTTTTTGATGATGATTGTTTAGAAGCCTTCGAAACACTCAAGAAAGCCTTAATTTCTGCACCTATTGTTCAACCACCTGATTGGAACTTGCCTTTTGAAATTATGTGTGATGCTAGTGATTATGCTGTTGGTGCTGTTCTAGGACAAAGAGTTGATAAGAAACTGAATGTTATTCATTATGCTAGTAAAACTCTAGACAGTGCACAAAGAAATTATGCTACTACTGAAAAAGAATTCCTAGCAGTGGTGTTTGCTTGTGACAAATTTAGATCTTACATTGTTGACTCTAAAGTTATCGTTCACACCGACCATGCTGCTATTAAATATCTTATGGAAAAGAAAGATGCTAAACCTAGACTTATTCGATGGGTTCTCTTGCTACAAGAATTTGATTTACATATCACTGATAGGAAAGGAGTTGAGAACCCCGTAGCTGATAACTTGTCTAGGCTTGAAAATGTGCTTGATGACCCACTACCTATTGATGATAGTTTTCCTGATGAGCAGTTAGCTGCAATAAATGTTTCTAATAACACTCCTTGGTATGCTGACTATGCTAATTACATTGTTGCTAAATATTTACCACCTAACTTTACATACCAACAAAACAAAAAATTCTTCTATGACTTAAGATGTCGGGGATATCGTGCGACATATGCCAGGGGGTGGCATATCATGGATGGGGACAAGAGTACGTCGCCGGCTCTAGAAGTAGGAGTGAGCGAGACCGCATACGCCTGCGAATCTTACCCAGGTTCGGGGCTCTCCTCGGAGATAACACCCCTAGTCCTGTTCTGCGGGGTCTTCGCATGATGACTATGATCAACGAAGTAGCTACAAGCTCGCTCCTTGAGCTGTTTCGGCTAGAGGAGGGAGAAGGGCAAGGCCGGCTCTACTCCTCTCTCTACGTGTATGTGTGAATGGCGTGGGTGCTGAACCTAACCCCTTGCATGGGTGAGCCTGAGGGTTTATATAGGCCTACCCCCCAGGGGTACAATGGTAATCCGGCCGGGTGTAGGACCCGGCTGTCAGCGTCTCTGGTTGCCGGCTTCTCCACCGACTGCTAGGGCCCGCCGCCTAGTGGGCCCCGCCGACTGCCATGATCTCAGCCGTTAGGTAGGGCCCGCCGCCTGCGGGCCATGTTGACTGCTTTATGCTGTAGCCTCGCCCTTGATGACGAAGTTTTGTCGAGGGGAGCGTGGCTACAGTACCGCCGCCTGACGGGCGCTCACCGTATCCATACCCCGTCTCATCTGGTTAATGGTGCACAGACTCCAAGGGGGAGAAGGGCCGCCTGCCAGGAGTCGGCCCTCCCTTGCTGCCGCCTGCTTGAGGTTGGCCGCCTTCTGGTGGCTCGCGGACAGGTAGGGCCCGCCGCCTGCGGGCCGTACCGACCGCCCGCCATGGGAGCATGGCTCCCTCTTGCGTTAGTGATGTCACGGACTATGTGGCTACAGTGTCTCGCTGGGCGGGGGGTGTCCGCCCAGTACACAGCTCTGCGGCCAAGTCCCATCCTGGGTTCGGGGTTGGCAAGCCGTACTATAGCCATGCCTTGTCTTGTCGTGGTGATGTGGCGCTAACTTCGAGGGGACGAGGGGCCGTCTGCCTGGAGTCGGCCCCCTTGCGGCCGCCTTCCGTGGTCTTGCCGCTTTCTAGCAGCCGGCCCTATGGACCAGCCGGCCCAAGAAGGCGGTCGTGCATCTAGAGGGTGTGAGGGGCGCGGCCGTCCCCGATGTCTTGAAATACCATGGGGGGCTGATGTGGCTACCCGTGGTCATTTACTCCGACAGTAGTCCCCGAAGCTGAAAAACAAGGAGCCTCAGCAGCTTCCTTCTTTCCGTGGCCTGGTAGTTGGGCTTCGTCCGTCTTCTGGAGAGGCCGATTGCCAGGAGGCGGCCAAGGCCAGGCCGGCCGCCTGGCGAATTTGAATCATCGTGGTGGAGGCCGGGTTAGGTGCTAGCCGGACGATAGGCTTGCCGCCCGTGGCTCGCCCGCCACGCGGCGCCAGCAGGCTAGGCCGGCCTGCCAGCCCGCGTGCGCGATGAGACGTCGCCGCAGGCCTGGGCCCGCCACTACAGGGCCTCGGCACGTGTGCGGATCCGCTACGGCCGAGGCGGGCGGTTGCGATTCCCTGGTGCGATTAATACACGCCATCACGGCGCTGTAATTGCGGGGTCATGGGGGGAGTGGGCGCAATTAATCTTGCGCCCCCCACGTCTCTCCGCCTCGGCTCCGCCGCCAGAGGGCTATAAGTAGGGGGAGGAGGGGGGCGGCAGAACGCACGCGCGCCCTCCTCTCCCTTCTCTTTGCTTTTCTCCTTCCTCTTCTTCTTGCTGTTGCCCCAGCCTCTCCTCTCGCCGGAGTGCTGCCGCAGCCCGCCGTCGCCGGACCTCCACGGGCCGCAGCCACCTTGCGCCGCCGCTGAGCACGGAGCCCATGGCGCAAAGCAGCCGCGCGGGCGACTGGGATGGCTCCAACGTCCACGACGGGCACTTGGAGTTCCTCCGCCAGACGCGGCGGCTCCCTAATGCATCGAACGTCAAGGTGCGTGTCCCCCCCCCCCCCGAACGGGAGATCTCGCCGGCGTCGGAAGGCGGCGAGCGCGTCATCTTCCGGTCGCATTTCCTCCGCGGCTTCGGCCTTCCGGTGAGCGGATTCCTTTGCTTGTTTTTGGACTTCTACAGAGTGCAGCCCCACCATCTCACTCCGAATATGGTGGTGCTGCTCTCCGCATTCGTCACCCTGTGCGAGGGCTACCTCGGCACGCTCCCCACACTCGAGCTGTGGGGAGAGCTTTTCTATCTCAAGCTCGACACCGCTGCCAAGAACGAGGCGGCCCAGTGCGGAGCCTGCATCGCGCTGCGGCGCACAGGATCCGGGGTCCCCTTCCCGGCTCTCGCCCTGCTGCAGTCAGCCAAATTGTGGCAGAAGTCGTACTTCTACGTCGAGAATATCCACTCGACGTGGGACCACGTCAACCTGCCGGCCTATGCAGCCGGCCCGCCTGTCGAGCCTCGCGCCAATTGGAAGTTCCGGCCGAGAACCCTGTCGGCCGCGTGCTCCACCGCGCTCCTCCGGCTCCAGGAGATGACGGCATCGGAGGGCCTCAAGGCCTCAGACCTGGCCGCATTCGCGAAGCGCCGAGTGCTGCCCCTCCAAACCGGCCTCACTTGATCAGCGACATGAGTGGGCGCCGGGACCCGTGTCGGATGTCCACCAAGGTGATGCCGGACGTGGAGGTGGTCTGCATGGTGAACTTCTTCTCCGACTGCAAGCTGTCGGAGACGGAGTGGCAATTCGGCAAGCCGCCGTACAGCCGGGCCAACCCGCCGCCTCCGGTACGTCTCCTTATTCTTTTTTCCTTTGTTCGTCCGGGTTCTTTCTTGCCGCCTGACCAGTCGGTCTTGGTGCAGCGCTTCCCAAGCCAGACGGCCACTGACACGCCGGCCCCGGGTCACCAGTACATGGCGGACCGGTCGGTGAGTGACGTGGACGACCCCGACTTGGGGGCGGCCGCTCAGGAGGAGGACGACGCCACGGGCGGTGGCGGCGAGGGAGCAGACGGCTCCTTAGGAGGCGGCCTCGAGGATTGGCCGGGCGATAACGAGGAGGACGAAGAGCCGCGCCGTGACCATGGCACTGACAGGGCGGGTGCCAGCTCCTCGGCCGCGCTGACCGCAGCACCGGCACACCGAAGCGCCGGGCCGACGCCGGGTTGTTCGGCAGCCGGCCCAAGAAGGCCAGGACCTCGGCCACCGCGACCAAGCGGTAAGAGGCTGCCGCGAAGGCGGCCCTCTTCCAGAAGGCCCCAAAGCGGCTCCCGCTGGTGTCCACATAAGTGCCTTGGCCTTTCTTGCATCTTGCTTTGCGTTTGCTTTTCTTCTATCTTTGCGATCTATTTACTCTCTTCCTCCCTTGGCACGCAGCGCCCAACTTTCCTTGTCGCGAGCCCCGTCCGGCTCGGTGATCGGGGCGGCAAACGACGTCGTGGGCCCCTACCGCGTGGATCTGCTCGCCGCCCTCCAGGAGGCGACAAAGAAGAACGCGTGGGAGGCGCGAGAGGAGCGGGAAGCTGCGGCCCGGGAGAAGGTGGAGGCCGACGGGGCGGCCAAGGCTTAAGCCGACGCCGTGGCCAAGGAGCAGGCGGACGCGGCCGCCAAGGCGCAGGCGGAGGAGGCGTCCCGCAGCCAGGCTCCAGAGTCCACCGGTCCGCAATCTGTGGAGCCTGTGGTGCTGGAGGTCCAGGCTCCGACAGGAGGGGCTGGCGATGACCAGCCGTTCCAAGAGAGGGGAGGGGACCCTGTTATCCTGGAGGCGGAGGTGCCCCTGCGCACGCCGGCTGCCGACGCCCAGGGCTGTCGTCCTGACGTGTCGCTGGTGCCGCCAGCCAGCGGCGAGTTGATGGTGGGTCCGACTCCCGCAACCCGTATCCCGGCGCGTCGGCGTGCGGGGAGGGCGGCCTCAGCACCGCGGCCGTTGGAGGTCGGGGCCGCTAGCTCGTCGGTGCCCGACGCCGAGGCTACCAGTGCCGCCCCACCGGATTGGATGTCTGGGGGTGGTACGGGTGTTTTGAACGCGGCCTCGCAGGAAGTCCTGGCCCGGTTCAACGCCCAAGGCGCCGCTCTCCAGCAGTACACGCAGGAGTTCCTAGCGACGCGGGCGGCCGTTCGGGTACATTTCTTGTTTTTGTTTCTTTGTAATCTTCCGTGGGGGCGCGCCAGCGCACCCACTGGGTGTAGCCCCCGAGTTTCGGGCCGGCTGCTGAGCAGGCGGCTCGAAACTTCAGGTTGAGCTCCAAGTACTGACTCGTTACCTTCTTCTGTTGTCTTTGTTGCAGAATTACCACAACATCCATGCGGCCGCATACAACTCTCAGCTCCAGGAGCTGACCAAGCGAACCGCCGATCTGACGGAGAGCCGAAGTAAGTACTTGGTCTTCTTCCTTGCGGGGGCGCGTCAGCGCACCCGCTGGGTGTAGTTCCCGAGATTCGGGCCGACTGCTGAGCAGTCGGGCCGGATCTCCCAGCAACTACTTTCCATTGGTGTTGATGGTTTTATTTTTTCTTCGTTTTTGGCAGAGGCCGCCGCAGATCTGTGGCAGCGCCTGGGCGAGGCCGAGTCCGCACTCCATACCAAGGAGCAGGAGCACAGCCAGGCGGCCCAGGAATGCGACCGCCTGGCCAAGGACCTGGCGAACCAGGCGGAGCTGCACAAGGCGGAGCTCCGGAAGCTGAAGGAGGAGGAAGACTCCCTCAAGGCCGAGTTTGAGACTCAACGCTCGAACTAGGCCGAGAAGGAGAGGCTCCTGACCAACGGCTATGGCTAGATCGAGGACATGATTGATGGTAAGTTACTTCTTCTTTTGAACAGCCGTCGACTGCAGCAGGAGTCGGCCTCTGGCTTCTAATCTTGGATCTTCTTCTTATGCAGAATACTTTCCCAGTCACTCCGTCGCCGTCAGCCAGGCCATCGAGGTGCGTCGTGACATGCGGAGGAAAACGGGCATGGACATTGCGCCCAACGCGCCCCGGAATCTCGGCGAGCAGCTTCTGGCCGTCAAGACGCGCCTGCAGCCGGCTCACAGGATGCTTTATCGCCTGCAGCGCGCCGGGGCTCAGGTGTTGGCCGCCTTTTGGCCCGACGGTTAAATTCCACGCACCCCCAGTCGGACTGCCGACTGGCTGGAGGTAGCGGTCGGCCGCTTCGAGGTTTGGAAGGGCGCCGCGCCTCGGGCGGGTGCGCGGACGGCCTTGGAGTTCGCCAAGGCGTGGTATCCTGGGCTGGACCTGGCCCAGCTGGCCACCTTCCAGCAGGAGGCCGGCCCGGAGCTGGCGGCGGTGGGCCCTGCACTTACTCAACGCGCGGCAGTGATCACCGAGTACGCCGACACCACCGTTTTCATCCCCGAGCTGGACGAGGAAGGCGCTAAGGTGCCGCGTGACTGGTTCGGGCTGAACCCGGGGGATGCGGGGGACTCGGCGGAAGAGATCGCCTCCAGCGATGAGGGCGAGGACGAAGAGGACGAGGATGAAGAGGATGACGCACCGGACGACGGAGCAGACAGCCGGCCTCAGCTCGACCAAGCCTCGACCAATGAGCCGCGTGCTATCGGACCGACTGCTGCCGGGGGCGATCAGGGCGAGACCCTTCAGTCGGCCGCTCCACCATCCGGTGCTGCTACCTCTGCCAACCCATCGGACCCGCCAGCTACTCCCTTGGCCTAGATGGCCACTTTATCTTATCTCTCCTATTCTTGTAATCTTTTGAACAAGTATGTTAAATTCGCGCAATTCCACCCGCTGGGGGTGCATTCAAACTTTGTTGAATCCTGGCTATGAGCTCTGCTATGTAAATTAACTTTATTCGCACAAGTTGTGCTCTGCCGAGTTCTGAGTTTGCCTTGTTTTTTTGCTCTTTTTTGGCTTTTTCCTTTGCCGCCTTCCTTTGGCTACCGCCCTGCCAGCCGGACAGCCGCTCTGCGGTCTATGGCTGGGTCCGGTGCTTGGCCGTTTAGGAAGACAACTACTTTGGCCATTTTAGAACGTACCAAGTCAAGTGAGAGGCCGGCCGGCCAGCTGCTCAGCAGCCGGAGGGTGAGGCGAGGAGCCGACTTAGCCTATGTTGATGCTTTTTTCGTGTGGACACCGTTTCCTGCCTTTAGCTCTTGCCAGCCGGACAGTTGCTCTGCGAGCTGCGGCTTAAGGCAAGAGAGGGCTTAGATGTCGGCACACTACTTGTCCGATTGCAGGTGGCACCAACATAGGACAAGGCGGCGAGCCCCCGGGCCGACTGGTCCGAACCCGGTGCCAGTCGGAGGAATGAAACAACACATTCTCAGGCATAAACTTATCGTACAGATAAAAAAGGGTAGTCCCTGAGTGCTCCTCGAGGGACCCGATGCCTTCACCCTTAATACGAAAGGTAGCGTGGTACATACTGCATTAGCTGTAAAATCTTCGGAGGAGATTTGCGTTCCATGGGCGCTCCGTTTCCTTGCCGGAATCGTCCCTCTTGCGTGCCCTGGGCTTCTGCGCATCGATGAGGTAGTAGGAGTCATTGCCCAAGGCTTTGCTGATGACAAAGGGTCCTTCCCAAGGGGCCGAGAGCGTGTGCTGGCCGGCTGTTCGCTGGATTAGCCGGAGCACAAGGTCCCCCTCTTGGAAAGATCGTGGCTTGACCTTCCGGCTGTGGTAGCGGCGTAGGGCCTGCTGGTAGATGGCGGACCGGCTGAGTGCCAGTAGCCGGCCTTCTTCCAGCAGGTCGACGCCGTCTTCTCGTGCCTCCCTTGCCTCCGCCTCCGTGTACATGGTGACACGAGGCGAGTCAAACTCGATGTCAGTTGGGATGACGGCCTCGGCCCCGTACACGAGGAAGAAGGGAGTGAAGCCAGTCGATCTGTTCGGCGTGGTCCGGAGACTCCAGAGGACGGCCGGTAGCTCCTCGATCTAGCAGCCGGCCGAGCGCTCCAGCGGCTCGACCAGTCGGGGCTTGATGCCGGACAAGATGAAGCCGTTTGCTCGCTCGACTTGGCCGTTTGACTGCGGATGGGCAATGGACGCTAAGTCCAGTCGGATGCCCTGCGTCACGCAGAAATGGGCCAAGGCGCCTTTGTCAAAGTTTGTGCCATTGTCGGTGATGATGTTGTGCGGTATGCCGTACCGGACAGTGATATCAGTGATGAAGGTCACCGCAGTTGGACCGTTCAGCTTCTTATTTGGCTTTGCTTCAATCCACTTGGTGAATTTATCCACAGCGACCAGCAGATGGGTCATGCCGCCGCGTGCCATCTTGAATGGGCCCACCATGTCCAGCCCCGAGACGGCAAATGGCCAAGTGAGGGGGATGGTCTTGAGTGCAGAAGCCGGCACGTGTTGCTTGGAGCTGAATTTCTGGAACCCTTTGCACTTCTTGACCAAGTCCTTGGCGTCGTCCAAAGCAGTTGGCTAGAAGAATCCATGGCGGAAAGCTTTGGCGACAAGGGATCTGGAAGCTGCGTGGTGGCCGCATTCGCCTTGATGGATGTCTCTGAGGATTGCCTTGCCTTTTTCTGGCTCAACGCAGCGCTGGAAAACGCCAGTCACGCTGCGTCTGACAAGCTCTCTGT
This sequence comes from Thinopyrum elongatum, assembly GCA_011799875.1. NCBI lineage: Eukaryota > Viridiplantae > Streptophyta > Magnoliopsida > Poales > Poaceae > Thinopyrum > Thinopyrum elongatum. Next base: position 650,099,629 of record CM022303.1, on the reverse strand, counting down.
TCACTATCGTGTATGCTGCTACCCGGCGTTGCCCTTGCCGGGCTGAGGTCTCATTGGCTGGTAGCTCTCCGCTAACCAGGAAGTTGAGGATGGGCTGCGCCCATGACGGTGCTTCGACCACTGTCATCATGGCCACTAGAACCAGGGCGGTTGGGTTGGGAGGAGGCGGGTTGGAGTGAACCACCACTTGTTGTGTCGCTGAAGTCCTCGGGCCGACTGCTGTAGCCCCCGGGCCGGGTTCTGAAGTCCCCAGGCCGGGTGCGACTGCTGCAGTCCCCGAGCCGCCTGCCGACGTCCCTGGGCCGACTACCGCAACCCCCAGGCCGGGTTCTGAAGTCCCCGGGCTAGGTGCGACTGCTGTAGTCCTCGAGCCGCCTGCCGAAGTCCCCAGGCCGGCTGTTGCAGCCCCCGAGTTGGATCCGACTGTTCCGGGAGCAGCCGGCACGAAGATGGACTAAGATTCCAGCGAAGGCTTGATAGACGGCTTGCGGAGGCATTGAAGGGAAACGCCAGCTAGTATCGCTTGGTGGGTGGAGCCGATCCATGCCAGGGCATCAGCTTGCTTGTTCTCGGCTCGTGGCACGTGAAGGAACTCGCACCCATCAAATATCCACTGATCTGCTAGACGAGGAAGCGGTAGCTCACCATGTTTGCATCCTTGGCGTCCCAGTCGCCAGACGACTGCTGGACTACCAAGTCCGAGTCGCCGTAGCACAGAATCCGGCGTATGCCAATCTCTTTGGCCAGTCGGAGTCCGTGTACGAGCGCCTCATACTCGGCCGCGTTATTGGAGGCGGCAAAGTGAATTTGCAATGTGTACTTGAGCTTGTCGCCTTTGGGAGAGGTGAGGACGATGCCGGCTCCTAGACCGGTGCCCATCTTTGAGCCATCAAAGTGCATTCGCTAATGGGTGGAATCCGGCGTCAGCGGCAGGTACTGGGTCTCGGCCCAGTCGACGAGGAAGTCGGCCAGCGCTTGGGACTTGATGGCGGTGCGGGGCTGGTAGAGGATGGTGTGGGGAGCTGGCTCGATGGCCCACTTGGCCACCCGGCTTGATGCATCCCTGTTGCCCATGATCTCGGCAAGTGGGGTAGTGCAGACAACCATGATGGAGTGCTCTTGAAAGTACTGCTTGAGCTTCTTGGCGGCAAAGTATACGCCATAGCACATCTTCTGGTAGTGGGGGTAATTCTGCTTGGAGGCCAACAGCACTTCGCTCAGGTAGTAGACGGGCCTCTGGACCGGCTGTGCCTTGCCGTCCTCCGGGCACTCGACCACAATGACAGTGCTGACCACCCGGCTAGTGGCGGCGATGTAGAGGAACATGGGCTCCTTAGCAGCCGGGGCCACCAAGACAGGCGGCGTAGTCAGCATTTTCTTGAGCTGGAGGAAGGCCTCGTTCGCCTTGTCGTTCCACTCGAAGTGAGTGGTTTTCTTCATTAGCTGGTACAGGGGAAGAGCCTTCTCACCCAGCCGACTGATGAAACGGCTGAGGGATGCCAAGCACCCGGTGAACTTCTGGACGTCTCGCAGCCGGGTGGGCCTCTCCATCTGCTCAATGGCCTTGATCTTCACAGGGTTGCACTCGATGCCGCGTTCTGAGACAAGGAAACCAAGGAGCTGGCCAGCTGGGACTCCGAAGACACACTTTTCTGGGTTTAGCTTGATTTCAAAACAGCGCAGATTATCGAAGCACTACTAGGAAAAGGCCTGCTAGTGGCACACCAGTTTTGCCTACTAATGGCACACTACTGGTGCGCCACTAGCACCACGCCATTAGAATTAAATACTAATGGCGCACCCCTGGTGCGCCATTAGTATCTGGTATACTAATGGCGCACCACGCAGTGCGCCATTAGTATAGCCCACCGTGCGCCATTAGTATGCCTCCCGGGGGCCATATGTACCCATGTGCTTTGGCATACTAATGGCGCACTAGTGGGTGATGCGCCATTAGTGTCATTTCTGCAGTGCGCCATTAGTGTGCTGAGTGGTGCGCCACTAGTATGAATATTAGGGATTATTTTTTTTTCTTTTCTGATATTTTCACAGGTTACAAAATATATTATTGGACAGAATATAGACAGCACCACACAGCAACAGCAGATTCATCGAATACAATAGAAGATTAGTCTCCGAATACAATTCATCATATTAGTCTCCGAATTCAAAAGACCGAACAAAGATAGAACATTACAAGTCTCGAGACCGCGAGTAGCGAGTTTGTCTTCACATTACAAGTCGATATCGATCATCTAAACTACCATCACATAGAAGAGAGCTGCGATCATCACGATGAGCATAATCGCGATGAAGCTGGTCTTCATCCGGTTCCTCCAATGCTCCCTCCTCTCTCCCGCTAGATAGTGCGCGTATCTAGATTCCGCCTCCGCCCTAGTGGTGTACCCTTTGTAACTGTTACCGTTGAAATGGTGAACCTGTCTCCGACAATCCTCCCAGTCGTCGTAGACTCCGGGAACCTTACCCTTGTACACGACATACGACGGCATCTCTATGCACTAGCCAAACAAAACGTTAGTAGCAATTCACAGACAATACATAAGCAATATATAAGTATGCAACAAAAGGATCGGAAGAGAAAAGCAAGACATTAATAGCATCGATTACATCTAAGTTGAACGACTGTCCAAACCAAAGAGACATACAAGTTCATTAAAGTTTAATTACAACATGAGCCAATCGATGTTTCAGAACTACACATAGCATCACTACTTTTGACTCGACTCAAGGGACCGGAGCGTGGATGAAGCCGCCGTCTCTCGTGATGGTCATGAAATCGCGGGCGTTGTCAGCCTGCATTTGTAGCGTTGTGTCTATCTCACTGTTGGACGGTTGATTTCTGAGGTTGAACTACCCCGAGGTACGAAGGACATCTTGATGGATGATTTCCGTGAACTCCGACTGGATGCGAAAGAATTCTTGTCTGATGTCCGCGTCCTGGATTGCCGACAAGCTCGCGGCCCAATCTTTGAGATTATTTGGTAGCAGAAGGTGATTATGGTCCCATACGATCGCCCGCTTGTGATGGAGGGCGTAGTAGGCATCCTTCTGACCGCCAGGCGGCTGCTTGACGCAGCAGAACGTCGTATTGTGGGCGAACACGTGCTTGCCGTACTTACGAACTGGCCTGGTGAAGGTGCCTCCAGATTTGGCGTAGCCGAGGAGAACATCATCAAGAACTTTCTTGATATTTGTGTAGTCTTTCTTCGACTGACGGTCCGAGTCGAAATACGTGGCCGTGGAATATTTTGGGCTTAAGAGGATGAGTGTGCAATGTGTGTCACTGCACAAAACACGGAATGTTAAAAAAAATGATCGAAATCTAAGAAATCATATGTTACGGGGCGGTTGAGGGGATGACTTACTCGGGAAAGTAAGGCATGAGGAAGTTATCCTTATCTGGGTTTGCCAGAATGATGCCTTCGAGGTAAGAACTCGCGACTTGCCGGTCCCCAGCGTTGTCCAAGATCTTGGCACGCATGTAGAAGGGGTCGACTATCACGATGTCCGGGGTCTTGTCTCTAATGATCCGCATCTCCATACTCAGCGAAAATAGCCGAACGAAGGTGTAGTGCAGCGGATGAAGGTTAAACATAGCGAAGATGTCATCAAACCGCAGGATGATCGTACCCCCGATGGAGTTATCCACAAAGCCCTTGCCCTCTGGCACCTTGGCCACGAAAACCGGGTATGCCACATCATTCTCTCTAAGACGCCGCTTCTCCAAAGAAAGAACACTGTCATGCAGACTCCGCATAGCACCGGTTGCAGCATTGAGCATATTAGTCGGTAGCATCAGCCTACCCGCCACATGCACCCTCCTCGAGATATCCTTAGGTGAAGGTGGCCCGTCCTGAGCATGGATCGTACTCAGTGCCGGCTGGCTCGCACCCTTGTTACTCTTTCTTTTCCGTCCCTTCTTATTCTGCTGTAATGGGACCGAGTTCTACTCACAGACCGCCTTCTTGAGTGTGTTGGGGCTGATAATATTTCGCACCTCGGCTATCTGAGGCTCGGTGAAGTCGGCAGCTGGAGGCGTCTCCAGAGAACTGAACGCCAGACGACGCCTATTGCAATTGGGTTTCTCCGCGGTACCAGCTAGATCGCGATCGTCTTTTGTAGGGTTGGGTTCTTGAGAAGGAGGCCCCAAGAATTCGTCATCGTACCCATGTTCGGCAAGGTACTTATCGACGTTGGTAAATGTACCGTCGTCGTTGTCATCGTCGTCCGGATCCTGTGCCATATGCATGTTCGGATCCTGTGCCATAGGGATGTCCGGCATGTCCAGTAGCGTTGCGGCGGTCTTGCCATGGCTTGGCGCCGGCACGACTGGCGGTGTTGTCTTTGGGGTGGTGTCCCCCGCCCCCAAACGAATCTGGCTCTTCGGCCAAAGCAGGGGCCAGCTTAGGCAGGCGCTGAGGGTCATCACATCATCTTCGTCGGCCCCAGCGGGTCGAATCGGAGGTAATAACTCATCGTAGCCTGGCAGCACCCGAACTAGTTGAACCCTATACACGGTGGGTGGCATCGGATTACCGTGGAACACGGGGTTGCCCGGTTGAACGATTCTGCCCTTGGCGACATCGACCAACTTGTCATTCACGAAGTGCAAGAGAGTGCACGGAACATCGGCGGCACCCTGCGAAAACATGTAGGGCGTCAGGGATGCCCAGTCAAAGGCAAGGAGATGAAGTCCTCGGCCGAGAGGCTTAATTAGTTACCGTGATGATGGTGTCGAGCTCGGCTAATGTCGAGGCACCGCCAACGGCGGGCGTGCAATTGACGAAGGGGCCGCTTGCTGCCGAGGTGCCGGCCGGCGTACACCCGGGTGCATTAAGCTCCAATGCCCGTGCCGGCGTCGGAGACACCAATACCGCCTCCGCCGGAGACACCAATGGCGCCGCCTGCGCGTTGTGCGAGTTGCTGGCCGTGTAGCTGGGAATCGGGGGCGGCCCCTGTTGGCCGCCCGCAATCCACGTCGTCAGCCCATGAATCAAGGTAGGCATAATGCCGGTGAGCGTCGATCTCAGTTGTTGTTGCACTTGCTCTTGGATAATCTCTGGAATCCGCGCCACTTGTGCCTTGAGTTCTTGAACCTCGCGCGACTGGCTTTCCGAGCTGGTCTTTCTCTCCTTTTGCCCACCAGCGTTATAGTATGACGACCATTTTGTGGACAAGCCTTTGCCAGCCACACGACCAGCGGACGACGGCTTACTGAGCTTATCCTTGTTTTTCATTACGTTCAACGCCCTATTTAGAGTGCTGTCCCAAGGGGTGCTCTGAGCCGACCCCGCGCTACTGCTTTCAGTCTCCTGCGGAAGGAATGTGAACCATTTAGAAATTTGGCTTCATTAATTAGAATGCAACCATATGGAGCTAATTACGCGGGGGTGTATTCCTTACCAGAACAAGCTCAAGCGCCCTGGTCTTCGGATCCGTGGTAAGCTCCTTTGTTACCGGGTCCTCCTTGTACCGGGCCCTGACATAGTTCCTGGTCTGCTTGTCACGGTATTTCTTGAAGCGGGGAGGTAGGCCTTGCTCGGCACGCTCCGCGTCCTCCTTGTCCCATATAGGCTCCGCCACTCTGTAACCACCGGGACCGAGTTTGTGTTCCCCTAAGTTCAGCTCCCACATTTCTTTCCCCCACTGACTTGATTTGGAGGTTGCGTTGCTCTCGCACTTGATCTTGAACTCCTTGTAGTCATCTTCGCTGATTGAAGGATTTTTTGCCTTGATCTTCTCATAACTATCACCTTTGTCAATCATTCTCTTCACCGCGCTTCTCCAAGTAGACAGGGCCGTGCTCATGCTCGTGAGGGCGGCACTATTCACTTTATTCCCTGAGAGGCGTGTGTTTTCAAATTCAGCGGGGAACTTGTATCGTTCGTGCAGCTTCGTGAAGAGGAGGGTGCGCAAATTCCCTCGGTCCTTATGCCTTAGGTTCTCGGTGTTGATCGAGACGGTGCTCCGGAGAATGCACCCGAGCTGAACCGAGTACCCCTTGACTATTTGTTTGGGCGCCGTTGGATGCCCGTCGGAGTTCACTTTAGTAAATTCCTCCTTGACGGTGCGGAGCACGTTCGGGCGCCGGTCCTTCCGTTGCCTCTTCGGTTGGCTGCCATCTGTGCGTGCGCTGCCATCATCAGTGGTGGCATCCTCGGCGGCACCATCAGTGGTGGCATCCTCGGCGGCACCATCAGTGGTGTCATCCCCGACGCCACTAGGGGTTGTGTAGTCAGGATCGATGTCTTTCGCGGCGTCCTCATAGCGGTCAGGTTCTTCCTCCATCTCCTGGGACAGCTCCCAGAATGCCTTGCCGCCCGAACCGCCGGCCTCATCGTTGTGGGCCATGTTTCCCTCTAAATAGGAAAAAAGTTTGGTCAAAAAGTTGGTTATTGTCAAGGAACAAGATGTCATCATTTAGGGTTTGTGAGGAATTATCATGGTCTCATCATTTAGGGTTTGTCGACACCGAGGCATCCTAAAAGCTAAGGTTTTATCATTTAGGGTTTGTCAACGCCGAGGCACCCTAAAAGCCTAAGTTTTCATCATTTAGGTTCTTATCGACACCGAGGCACCCTAAAAGCCAAGGTTTTATCATTTAGGGCCTAATCACTTGGCTCTATTGCCACCTATGGCAGTTGCTTTTTCGTCTGTCCACACATGAATTCATCATATGTGTTTAATGCAGCAAGAATAAAGGGGCAGTTGATCCTACTTAATTAAGTACTAAGATACCCCGGCCCATGCATTAGTCGCAAGTACCCCATATGTCCTATTTTTAGCAAAGTCATGCTAAAATTCACGGAAAATTTCAGCATGACCTTTGCTGAAAATAGGACTTATGGAGTACCCGAATTTGCCGGAATGGAAGTTAATCGACATTCCCGCAAACTCAAGGGCCTCTCGGGGTACAGCAGCAGCATCACAAGTTGACAAAATTCCCAAGTAGTACAGCAGTAGCATCACAAGTAGTACCAATGAACATATAGTCCAGCAAGTTGAAAAAGCTGAAGTTCTCAGCATGAAGAATCACACAACACAACACCTACATTATGATGATACATTTGGATCTTCATAGGAGCATACAACAATGCAGGCAAAAAGAAGGAGAGATAGGTCAGATTACACAAATAGGTTCCATATTCTGAGAAAAGAACAAGTGATAAAATGTATAGCTGGAGCTTTTAAGAAAAAGTTGCAGAAGCTTGTAAAACTATACTTTGAAGTTGAAGCTTTTAAGAAGAAGAAAATCCAGCCGCGCTAACTAACTGTAAGGTAATGACTACTCATATTGATGTTCAGAATAACTGATCCACTCTCCAAGAAGATGGCAGATAATGATTTCCTCCTTAAATGCAACTAAGCATTAAAACATGGATTTAGTTCTACTGATATGCAAATGGGCAATATAATTATTTATTCCACTACAAGAATAGCAACTTGTATTTCATAATCTTGGCAATAAGTCCATAAGCATATATGGCATGAACTGCAAATCCATGATACTGCAAATCCATAAGATCATTGGTTTGAATCCCAGTCCCCCAATCTTTTGTGTATGCAGTTTTGGCAACAAAAAATCAGTTTTCGTCACTATTAGGCATCAGTTTGTTCTGGAGATGTTATATGCAGTTTTTCACAGTATATGCAGTTTCACATGATGGTTTTGGGGACGTGGGAGTTGATGTTATATGCAGTTTAACATGATGTTATATGATGTTATATGCAGTATATGCAGGACTAGATTCCTAGAGCAGAAGAGAAACTTCCCAGGGGTGAGCTCTTAAGGAGATAGATTTACAATAATTTCTCTGGCCCTACCTACAACAATGGTGCTGGGGGAGTGGGATGGGCAATTCCTCTTCGACTGGAAATTTCAGTTCTAGTAATGGTTGTGGATCCAATAACCAGGGAGGGTTGAAAGTTTGGAAAGAGAAGGTAGGGCAGATAGAGATTAGTTGATCTTTGAGAGGAGATCAGGGGGTGGCAGAGAAGGAAGTTCATAATAATAAATTAAATGTTCTTCAATGTACTGGCATTGTCTATAAAGATATTTCTTTTCTCCAATCTTTGACATTGTTTGCTCGCCGGGGTTTCAGCATGTTGCACTCACTCCAACTTATTCACCAATGTCTACATAGTCATGGTGAGAGAGAAAAATATTATATGGTTTTTGGTAGGGTTGACTTGGGCTCAAATCAAACACATAATTTCTTCTTGGGTCTTTTTTAAAACAAAAGGTTTTAATCTCATTTATCCTACTTTTTATTTTTAGTCCCACTATGATTACGTAGAAAATTGATTTGTTTTTAATAGAAAAGTATGGTACTTTGGCATCAAGGTGTGTTTGGAATTTAGTGTTCAAGAATTGTAACAAGCCCATATTATAAGGTCCAGAATAATAGTAGAAATACCCCCCGGCCCCTCCACATACATGTACCATAAATACACTTGTTTTCATTACTAATAAATACTTATATTTTGTGCAGCCCAAAAACTGAAACAAATGAGTGATCTAAAATAATGAACGTTTATATATTAGTATTTAGTATAGATGATTTAAGTAACCGTGAAAAATCAGAGATAATAGTCTTTCTCCCCGCTTGAACCCGGTATTCATTGGTATTTTTCAGATACATAATAGGTACATATACAGAGAGAGCACCTCTTCAATGCTTTATGCGCCACTAGCGTGAACTGGCGCTTACGCGGCTTCCATAGTGGGCTGGCCCAACTAGCAGACGAGCGCAGCTCGTGATGCGTGGTTTTTTTTGGTTCTCTAGCCTCCTGGTTCACAGTTCACTGGTTCGCGGTTCATCATTCCACCGTTGACAGGTTGACCGGTGATTTTTTGATAAAAATGACTTATGAAAAAGGAATTTAAGAAAATTGTTCACAAAAAGTATGAAACTAGATTTTAAAACTAAATCCATGGCTGATGCATCATGTTAAACATCATGTTAAACTGCACATAACATCATCACAATAATTTCACATGATAGTTTGGTGGTTTGGGAGGGTGGTTTTGGGGACGTGGGAGTTGATGTGAAACATCATGTTAAAACCTGTGTCTTTGGACATGAAAAAATGGCTGTAGCTTTGTCTTTTGGACAGGTGAAGATGATGTCAAACATCTAGTGGCTGTAGCTGTCTTTTGGACATGTTAAACTTCAGTTTATGTTTTAGAATATGTCAAAATCAGTCTGACTAACTAGAAAGACTCTAGTGCATATTATATAATCTTTTGTATATGATGGATGTTGTTCTGAAAGCCAAGTTCATTGCTTCATGTTGTTGTGGCGTATGGCAGAATTTTGTTTTTGCTGTCAAACAGAAAACACACATACAGACTGATTTCAGACAGACAAACACTTGCATTTTTCAGATAATATTCAGACAAATTGTCACTGATAAAAAAGGTACATGGAGAGGGCAGACAGTAGCGAAGACAAGTAAGATGTTGGGGACATGGAGAGGGCCTCTCACCTGGCGTCCCGGCCTCGATGACGACGATGTGGAGGTTGTGGCGGCTGCGGGGCAGGTCGACGACGCGTGGCACGCGTCGAGGCGCTGAAGCTCCGGCAGCGGCTAGGCGTTGAAGATCCGGCGGCACGCGTCGAGGGGGCGGCGGGCTCCTCTTCTCCTCTCGCCTGTCTGTGTGTCTCCTCCGATCTGTTCCGCGTGGGTGCCGGGGAAGATGTAGTGGGCGGCGTGGAGACGGAGACGCGTCCGGGGTGGGGTCGGAGGGGGAGGAAGGGGGAGGATGGGGAGAGGAGGCGGCGGGGCGCGTGGGGCGGCTGCGGCGCATGGGTCGGCAGTGGCGGCGGCGGGCAGTGGTCGGACAAACTTGGCGATGGAGAAGTATGCGAGGGGGGAGTGGATCTGGCGAGGGAGGGACGAAGGGATCGGCGACTAGCTATAGGGGGAAGATTACTAATGGCGCACCCCCTGGCGGTGCGCCATTAGAATGTTTTTTTTTATAGCAATGGCGCACCACCGGGACGGTGCGCCATAAGTAATCTTTTTTTTAGATAGCAATGGCGCACCAGCCAGCGGTGCGCCATAATAATTATTATTATTATTATTTTATGTTGCATATAATAATTTTTAAGAAAATGAATATGAAACAGTAATAAATTTTTATAATAAACCAGTAATAATTTTTAGTTGCATTCATTTGTGACGGTGGAGCGGGGGAGGGTGCGGGGGTCGTCGGCGGTGGTGGAGCGGGGGAGGGTGCGGGGGGTGCTCGGCGGCGAGGGGGATCTGGCGAGGGGGGATAGCGATCGAGATGGAGGAGGATCGAGATCGAGTGTCCTCATGAATATTCAATATTTTTTCATGAATTCAAAAAGTGCCCATGAAATTTAAAAATATTCATGAGTTCAAAAAGTGCCCATGAAATTTAAAAATATTCATGAGTTCAAAAAGTGCCCATGAAATACAATCGAGAAATGAAGGCTACAATTTAAATACAATCGATCTTAGCTAGCTAGCTATCTGTTCACAATCTTCTTGCCCTTCTTTTTCGCAAATGGAGTTCTTCTGTGGAACGGACGTCCTTTAGGTAGGGTGGTCCTGCTTCTTCTTGTGGTGTATGCTGCTACTTCATCGTCGTCATCATGTTCCATCTTCGGGTCGCCGTACTTGTCGAAGTCTTGCTCATTGGCGACTCCATCCATTCCGATGATCTTCCTTTTGCCTCTCCTCACAACAACACGACTGGGCTTTGACGGGTCGGTAATGAAGAAGCATTGGTCCACTTGGGAAGCCAGTACCCATGGCTCATTTTTCGCGGTGACGTTTGCGCCCGCGGTCTTGGATTTGGCTTCGGGTATAACCATGGTGGTGAAATACCGGTCTTCTTTTAGGACGCTCTTGGCCCATCTGACACGGAACATCGGGACCTTCTCTCCAGCGTAGCTCAGCTCCCAGATCTCCTCGATCCTTCCGTAGTATCTGTCCTTGTCGTTACCGGTGTAGGATTCCATCGTTACCCCGGAGTTCTGATAACCATCGCTCTTCATGTCCTTGTCCTCGGTGTAGAATGTGTAGCCGTTGATATCGTACGCCTCATAGGTCATCATGTTGTGCTCGGCGCCCTGTGACAAGGCGAATATGATTTGTTCTTCCGCGGAAGAATCCTCATGTAAAGGGTACGACAGAAACTTCTGCTTGAACCAACGCGTGAAACATGAGTTGTGCTCTTTGATTATATCTCCGTCCGTCCTCTGTTGGCCTCGGTCATTGTACGTCTTCTCAATAAAGGTTTTGTGCTCTACCACCCAAGGATCGACCACGTCTATGTGTTGTAGCGCGACTAGGTTTGCTCTTTCAAAGTCGGCGAGTCGACCCTCGAAGTCGACATGCATTTCGCGGCGACCCTCGTGGTGACCCCATCCAGCGAGCCTGCCGAGGTGCCTGTTGACGGGCAGACCAACGGGGTTCTCGATGCCTAGATAATTCGTGCAGTAGGAGATGCACTCTTCGGTCAGAAAGCCCCTGGCTATGCTTCCCTCTGGACGTGACATGTTGCGAACGTATCCTTTGATGACACCATTCATCCTTTCGAACGGCATCATGCTGTGCAGGAACGTCGGCCCGAGTTGGATGATATCCTCCACGATATGGACCAGAAGATGCACCATAATGTCGAAGAATGCGGGCGGGAAGTACATCTCAAGCTCGCATAGTATCACCACGATCTCTTCCTGTTGCCTTCTGAGTTGCCTCACGCCAACCGACTTCCGAGAGATGACGTCGAAAAAGTTGCATAGGCCAAATAGCGTTTCACGGACGTGCGCGTCCATGATCCCACGGATTGCAACTGGAAGTATCTGCGTCATCAGCACGTGACAGTCGTGAGACTTCATCCCGCTGAACTTCTGCTTCGCTGGGTCTAGGTATCTGCTTATCTTCCCCGCGTAACCGTAAGGAAGTTTTACTCCTACGAGGCAGGTGAAAAACTGCTCGATCTCCTCCTGACTTAGAGTGAAGCACGCGGGAGGGTAGTCATTTCCGGTCTTCTTGGCCTTTTTGCCTTTGCGACGACTTTCTGTGTCCTGCTTCGCCTCATCATCATCATCATTAGCGTGAAGCTCCTCCCTGATGCCCATTGATTTCAAGTCTGCCCTTGCTTTCAGCCCATCTTTGGTCCTCTCTGGCATGTTGATTAGGGTACCAAGCAGACTCTCGCACACGTTCCTCGTGATATGCATGACATCAAGGCTGTGAGGCACACGGTGGATCTTCCAGTACGGCAAGTCCCAGAAAACAGACCTCGTTTTCCATACCTTCAGCAGCGGCTCTGGCGCCTTTCGCTTCTTTCCCGGCTCTGGCGCCTTTTGCTTCTTTCCCGGCAGTGGGCAATCTTTCCAATTTTTCAATAGCTCGTCTATTTCCTCGCCGCTCCTCGTACGCGGGCGTCTTCGGGGTTCGGTTTCACCATCGAACAGATCCTTGAGTTTTCTCCACGGGTCATCGTCGCGAAGCCACCGTCGATATCCCATGAACACGGTTTTCAAAGACCCGGGATCTCTATCTAGCTGGCGATACGTTGTGTCATCCATGCACCTGACGCATCCAGAAAATCCGTGGACCACCTGCCCCGCGAGATATCCGTAACCGAGATAGTCGTGCACCGTCGTGAGCAGTGCGGCTCTCATAGGGAAATATTCTTTCTCTGCGGCGTCCCACATATTGGCTGGCGTTTTCCACAGCTTGTCTAGCTCCTCTTTCAGCAGCCCCAGATACAGATTGATGTCGTTCCCTGGTTGTTTCGGCCCTTCAATTAGCATACTCATGTGAATGTACTTCCTCTTCATGCACAATCAGGGGGGAAGGTTGTACATCCACACAAACACAGGCCAGGTGCTATGTGTGCTTCTCTGGCTGCCAAACGGATTGACTCCATCGTTGCTCGCGCCCAGCACGATGTTCCTTGGATCGTTCCCAAATTCTGGGTCTTCGAAGTTCAACGCTTGCCACTGGCTCGCATCCTTAGGGTGACTCAGCATCTTGTCTTTTTTATTTATCTCCGGATCATTTCCGTCATCTTCTCGCTTCTTCTCCTCCCTATCCGCGTGCCAACGCAGGAGCTTTGCTACCTTAGGGTCCGCGAAATACTGCTGCAGACGAGGAGTGATCGGAAAGTACCACACCACTTTTCGAGGAGCTTTCTTCCTCTTCTTGTATCGAGTGATGCCGCACACCGGACATATGGTAGACTCCCCGTGCTCGTCTCGATAAATGATGCAATTGTTCATGCACACATGGTATTTCACGTGCGGTAAATCCAGAGGACACACGATTTTCTTCGCCTCCTCGAAACTGGTCGGGCACTTGTTCCCCTTGGGAAGACGTTCGTGCCAGAATGACATGTTCTCGTCGAAGCATGCGTCGGTCATTTTGTGTTTTACCTTCATCTCCAGAGCCATGAGCGTTACTTTCAGGCGGGTATCCTCGGGCCTGCATCCTTCATACAATGGAGTAACCGCGTCTATCTCCAGTTGATCCAGCTTGGCTTTCTCTCGGGCGGTAGCTCTTGTGTTATCCGTCTGCTTGAGAAGCAGCTCTTGAATATGAGGGTCCTGCACCCAGCCTCCATCGTCGTCTGCTCCGGCATCTTCATCTTCATGATCATGCCCTTCGTCTTGATCTTCCTCATCATCATGTCCGGCATCTTCTACATGATGACTGTGTACAGCATCACCGTCGTGACCATGTCCTGGAGATTCTTCGTCTTCTCGCCCGCCCTCGCCGCGGTGGTTGTCTTGCTGCCCTTCCTCATTTCTTGCCCGGCCCCCATGGACAACTTCATAGTTATCTTCATCACCTTGCCACCGATAGCCATCCATGAAACCACGCAAGAGCAGGTGGTCCTGCACCTGCCCGGAATCCGGGTCCGCAATAAGGCTCTTCAGCTTGCATCTTCGACACGGACATCTTATCTCCGTCTCGTTCTTTTGAAGCATCTCGTCCTTCGCGGAGCTCAAAAACCTATTCACGATGCCTTCGGTCATCGTGTGGACCATGGTCGCCTGTGGGGTAGAGCAAAACGATATTTTAGAACCAAGAAAAAATTTGGCATGACTTTCCCTAAAAATAGGACCAAAAAGAATGCATAGTGCCAAAATTCTCGCCGAAACGGAAATGAATCAACATTCCGGCAAAATATTGGCAACTATCGCATTTCAAATACCGGTACCTGCAAACACAAACATATATGCAACACCACAAACATATGCAACACCACAAACATACATAGATCTAGCTAGGCCATAAAAAGTGCATGTGCACGTTGTTGGAGGGAGAAAAAAAGTAGATCTAGCTACAACATAAAGATAGCTTTCCCCTTACTTACCTATCAAAAAAAGGTAATTTAACCACTTAATTTTGATGAATCTATGGTGCAAATGAGGTGAGGAGGAGGAGGCAGCCGACACAAGCTTGGAGGAGGAGGTGGAGAGAATGAAGTGGGGAAAGTGAGTGTGTAGGTGTGGCTGTCCAAAATATCTAGCTGGTCCCAGGTTACTAATGGCGCACCACCTACAAATGCGCCATTAGTAACCCTGGTTACTAATGGCGCACCAGCTGGTGGTGCGCCATTAGTAGTTTTGCAAAAAAATAATTAAAAAAAATATAGTAGTGGTGCACTGTGTGGCTGGTGCGCCATTACTAGTTAAAACTAGTAATGGCGCACTCTGCCCTGGTGCGCCATTAGTATTTTTGGAGAAATAATTAAAAAAAAAATTTGTTACTAGTGGCGCAATCTGTGCTGGTGTGCCATTACTAGTTAAAACTAGTAATGGCGCACTCTGGCATGGTGCGCCATTAGTATTTTTGGAAAAAAAAATTATTACTAGTGGCGCACCATGGGTCTGGTGCGCCATTAGTGTCTTTCACACTAATGGCGCAGCAACACATGGTGCGCCACTGCTATATAGTAGTGGCGCACCACATGTCTGGTGCGCCATTAGTGGCCATATCATCTATAGCCCTTTTCCTAGTAGTGAAGGTCTCCTTGAGATCCTCCAGGAGGGTACCACGCTTCTCCGTCTTCACCACAATGTCGTCTACACAGACTTGGGCATTTCTGCCGAGTTGCTTGAGGAGGCACTTCTGCCTGCAACGTTGAAACGTGGCACCAGCATTTCTCAGGCCGAATGTCATGGTCAGGTAGCATAAGGCTCCGAATGGTGTGATGAAGGCGGTCTTCAGCCGATCGGCCGGGTTCAGCTTGATCTGGTGGTAGCCAGAGTAGGCATCCAAAAAACTCAACAGCTCGCATCCGGCTGTGGAGTCAATCACTTGGTCTATCCGAGGCAGAGTAAACGGATCTTTGTTCATGCTTTGTTGAGGCTGGTGTAATTAATGCTCATGCGCCACTTGTTGTTCTTCTTCAGTACAAGGACTGGGTTGGCAAGCCATTCTGGAAAGAACACTTCCATGATGAAGCCGGCCGCCAGAAGCCGGGCGATCTCTTTGCCAACGATTCTTCTCTTCTCTTCTGACAGGCGGCGGAGGGGTTGCTTAACTGGTTTTGCATCTGATCTGACATGTAGCTTGTGCTCGGCGAAATCCGTCGGAACACCCGGCATGTCCTTGGGAGACCATGCGAAGATGTCCCGATTCTCACAGAGGAAATTGACAAGCTCGCTTCCCTATTTACTGTCGGGGTAGGCCACCACGACAGCGAATCTCTCCGGGTGCTCAAGGTCCAAGGGAATCTTCTTGGTTTCTTTGGCCGGCTGGAAGGAGCCCTGGGCTTCTGACTCCTTGGGGCCTGGCGACAGGTCCGGCTGCTTGCTGGCCATGGCCACAACCCGGTCAAGGAGCCGCCTTTCCACAGCGATGACAAGGGAGTCGGCCAGCCGACTGCTGGCAGCAGCACACGTGGCCGACTTCTGGTAGTCACCGGCTACGGTGATAATGTCTTTGGTACCCAGCATCTTCATCTTGAGGTAGGCGTAGTGTGGCACCGCCATGAACTTGGCCAGAGCAAGTGGGCCAAGGAGCACGTGGTAGGGGCTCTCCAGGTCCACCACCTCGAACCAGATTGGCTCGCGGCGGAAGTGATCTTTGTCTCCGAAGAGGACATCTATCTTGATCTTGCCGATTGGGGAGCAGGAAAGGCCAGGTACAATGCCATGGAAGACAGTCTGGCTGGGCTGGAGCTGCTTCTCCTTGACGCACAGCTTCTCCAGGGTGTCACAGTAGAAGATGTTGATGCTGCTACCGCCGTCTATCAGAACTTGGGAGAAGCGACAGGCTCGCCGCTCCATTGAAAATGTGGCATCCAGCACGAGGGCGTAGGAACCCGGAGAAGGCATCACCTCCGGGTGGTCAGCGCGGCTCCAGCTGATGGGCCTCTCGGACCAATGCATGAATTCTGGGACCTCAGAAGAGACCGTGTTCACCTCGCGGTGCTGCTGATGCCGGCTGTGCCTGTTGTCGGCCACACTGGTGAAGACGACGTAGGCTCCATGTTCTTCAGGGAATTCATCTTGGATTGCGCCGACGGGGCGGGCCGCCGGCTGCTGAGGAGGCGGAGCTGGTGGGCCAGCAGGCGGAGGGGGCAGTCCTTCACCTTTGGCAATGCGGGTGAGCCAGTGGCACTTCCGGGTGGTGTGATTGGACGGCTTTGCGCCGCTGTGGAACTTGCAGCGAGCATCAAGGGTTTGCTCGAAGGAGAAGGCAGGCAACCAAGCAGGCTTGCCGTCTTTTTGACGCTTGGGGCTGGGCTGCTCTTCTAGCTGTTGGTCTTCAACGACTGCCACCTGCCGGCAGGTGGAAGCCGGCTGCTGGGCCTTGCGTTTGTTGTCGTTCGACTACTGGCGCCGACTGGAGTCACCAGCAGGCGTCGGAGGGGTCGGAGGGAGCATCTTTCCAGATGCGTCCACTCGGAGCTCCGACTTCGTGGAAGAGTCAGCGGTGGCGTACTTGTCCGCTATGATTAGCAGCTTGTCGAGTGTGGCCGGCCCGTCGCAGAGGAGTCGGTGCTTGAGTAAGGTGCCCTCTCGGCACCCGGTAGTGAAGTAATCTATGGCCTGCACCTCATGCACCCCTTCGCAGGAGTTGCGCAGTTCGGCCCACCGCATCAAGTACTTGCGGGTGGACTAGGTTGGGCCTTGGACGCATAGGGAGAGCTGGCGAGGCTTGGGCGGCCGCTTGTAGGTGCTGGTGATGTAACACCCTGGATTTTGCCCATTTTCTTTTTCTTTTGATTTGGTCCGGATTCGCTTTTCTGTGACTTAGTAGTCCTGCAACCTGGAGGGGTCACCCTTCATTTTTCTTCCCGAGTGGCTTGCCAACTTCAAAACCATCCCAAGATCGGGCCATAACCATCTTGGACCAACCCCAATATTCTTTTTCTTGGGAATATTCCTTTTTTCTATTAAAGGAATAACCCTGTTTGCCCTGAGTTGTGAAGCAATCCACCTTTCCATAATTCCCAAAATTCCCAAATAATTCTCATAAATTGGTTGGGTCAGATATTCCACAAATATGTCAAACCCTTCCTTGTCATGTCAAAAAATATTTCACAAATATTCCTTTTCTGATTCTGCTCCAGTTGTCAGATTGAGAAGCAAGTACCCTTTATATTTTTTTGCTTGCTCTCAAACTTTTTGTGAACTCTTTCCTATCCATATCATTGCCACATGACAAAATTCAACTTTATTTGGATATTAAATCTCTCTTGGCTAATTTCCCAAGTTTCTGGGCAACTGGAATCTTTGTGAAGCAAGTGCTAGCTAGGAGTATCCAAATGAGTTGAAATTTTTCAAGCATCTTCATATTCCCAAATTATGACTCTCCACCAAGTTTCAACCCTATACAATCATCTATGTGACCACAGCATTAAATCTTTGTTTCTGGTCATATTTTCACATTGTGAAGCAACTATATTTTATATTGCTCCATAATTGCTGAAAATTTACCAGGACATTCTCCTAATCATCTTACACCTCTCCACAAAATTTGGGCTCATTTTATCTTTCCAATAATTCTCTAGAATTTTCCCAAGTTTCTGGACAGTAAGAATGTTTGTGAAACAAGTACCATTTTGGCATGTCCATTTGGTATGAAATTTTTACAGCATCTTCATATGTCCAAATAACCCTGCCTTGCCAAATTTCAGCTTTCGTGCCAAGGACGTGGCCGTGGCGCCATAGGCACATGGTGACCACGTGTTTGACTTGCCAAATCGCGCGCTCTGTGCATGGGACCCTTGGCCTCGTCCGTTTCCTCGCTCGTTCGACACCACATCATGTCCAGCGGCTTCGTTTCATCGTCGCCCTCGCTCTGGATCCCTCTACCCCCCTCTCCTGTCTCTTCCTGCGCAGTGCACAGCCGCGCCCGTAACATGGCCGCCCGTGTCGCCGACGAGACCGGTCGATGGAGCTCTCCCGAGCCATCCCGACCCCGCCTGAGCCCTCTCCGCCCCTTCAAGGCCTCCCTGGAACCCTCTCCCCCTCTCTAGGCGAGCTCCAGAACCTCCGGGACGCCGGCACACGCGTCACCACGGCGGTGCTCGGCCCTCTCCGTCGCTCGACTATAGATAGGCTGTCCCGAGCCCTCGCAAGCTCACTATCGGCCTCCCCTAGTTCCCAGGAACCCGCCCCACTTCTTCCCCGAGCCGGAGAACCTCTCTCCGACCACCATCATCGTCATGGCCGCCGCGGCCCTTCTCCTAAATTGGAGCTCAGCCGAGCCCCTCTCCTCCTCCCGAACCCTCCACCGTGTTTCCCTCCTTCCGGCGATCCGCCCCACCCCATCTCCCCTCGCCGGAGTTGGTTGCACCACCGAGTCCCTCCACCACTGCCCGCTCCCTATACCTCTCCTGGCGCCGCCCGTCCCCGCCTCCCGACTCCTTCCCAGCGCCCGCTTCGCCTCTGAACGGGTGCGGCTGGTCTTCCAGCGCCCGTCGGTGCCCGCGCCGTGGTCGGAGACGGCCGGAGCCGGCCGGCCCCCTCGCCGCCTTCCCTCCCCTGCTCCTTCTCTGTCTCTCTGAAGAACAGGGCGAGCGGGAGGAGGGGGACGAGCACCCGTGCCCCTCCCCTGCCCCTGGGCCCCGCCTGGAAGTGGCTCCAGCCACGGGTCCACGTGGATAAGTGGAGACGTCTTCTGCGGTTTCCGTTTGCTCCAAAGGAAAACGTAATCTGCGAAAGTGTGCGACCCGCCGAGCTACCAGGGACCCCTTTGGAAATATTCTATTTGCAAATAGATCCCTGACAGAAAAACCTTCATAACTTTTTGCTCAGAACTCCGATCGAGGTGATTCCAAAGCCCACGTCTTCGTCTCGTCGAGCCTGTTCCGATGGAGTCATTTTCATAATGTTTACACACTATGAAAATGACCATTTTGCCCTTGTCCGTAAACAGCCTCCTTCGAGAGAGAACTATTTCCGGCGATCGTTTCCGCGGACTCTCCGCACTCCTTCCCGATGGTTCCTTCATCTCCAGGCAAGCCACAACTATCATCTGCATCATTGCATTGCAATATCATGGTTTAACTAATTACTTTAATAGCAAGTATGAGTTATTTGTGAAATGAATTGGACTATGCAATATTGGAGTTAATTCTCGGATAGGTGACTACCATGCTGAGTACTGGATTACTAGTGACTAGTAGTTTACACTCGTTGATGCTATGATATTGAGATCACTGTGTATGATTATTTTGGAGTTCATCCGGCAGTTCGTGGAGATGAATTAGTAGCAGTGGCTTAAGCATACTGGTTATCGGAGTGTCAGCCATGACAGAAATATTATTCGGGGATTAGATATTTCATGGTTGACCTTGAGTCACCTGTCCGGACTTATCCGTGCAGCCACATTTGCCGGTATGGGACGGCCTTGACTTGGTCTGATCGCGTGCTCTTTCACCGGTACCACCCGACAGGGAAGGTTATGCGTGCGCGCTACCCTGGCCCGGTACGCGGCGATAACCTTGTGAGCCCAGTTGAGTTATTTGGATCCAGGTCCCCGTTTGGGACAGTTTAGTTTGGCCATGACGGTGGCAGGTGTCACGCGGTGACACAGGGGCCACCCAGGGCAAGACTCCGGGGGAGTGTGATTGCCGGTGGTACAATGGGAGAGTCACGGGTCAGACAGGTTTCGTTGGAGCAACGCTGATCCACCCGAATGGGATCACGAGGTCAGTGCTCCATAGTGTGGGTAAAGTGCGCAACCTCTGCAGAGTGTAAAATCTATTCGAATAGCCGTGTCCACGGTATTGGACAGTCCGTCCAGACCTCACTAGGTGGTTAACCATAGTAGTGATAATGATGGAAGGACTCGTCATAAGATCAGAAGCACTCAGTGGATCATGAGTATTCTGAGGGGTGTGAGACAACCCGGATGAGATTAAGTTTGTCAGACCTGTCATGCAGATGGAATCAGGTATATGATATGTTAGCCATGGGATGGCTGTAAGTTGAGTGGTCGGATGACCACATGTTTGGGGTTGGACTTGGCACAGGTTCGGATTGGATCCTGAGATTACTCGGAGTATGGATTACTTTACTGCATTTACTTCGGTATTTATCTTGCTAGATAACCATGCTTAATAATCTTGACTGCTATGATGTTGTCTTGCCTTAATGTTGATGTTTGCTGTGAGCTTACGAGTACATTCAAAGTACTCACCTGGCGTGTCATGCCAGTTTGCAGGTCATGCCGTGATTGTTTGCTTGTCGAAGATTCTGAGTTTGCGATCTAGGACATGCGTTCTAGCCAGAGTCCCTGCGGAGTGGAGTCCATCACCGTCGTCGTTGTTCCGCTGCCAAGAGAGTTAGTCCGCTATTAGCATAGAGCTACCCCGGGCAGGCGTTGTGTCGTCGTGCCGATGTAATTCATTTGCCCTTTGTAACCATATCTATTGTAATAAAGAGCTGATTTGTTCTATGCCAACAGTGCCGTATTCTAGAGGACTTGTTCCTGGGCTGGAATACGGGGCATTCTGGTTTACTCTGAGCCGGGGTGCC
Source organism: Thinopyrum elongatum (assembly GCA_011799875.1). Taxonomy (NCBI): domain Eukaryota; kingdom Viridiplantae; phylum Streptophyta; class Magnoliopsida; order Poales; family Poaceae; genus Thinopyrum; species Thinopyrum elongatum. The sequence goes on along the minus strand of CM022303.1, from coordinate 650,078,618 downwards.
ACAAGCGTTGGTATCAGAGCAGGTCTGGCTATAGGACGCGCGGTCTAGGTGCGAGCGTTAGTAACCGGTAGTACAGGATCCAGTTGGTTTGCTGCACCTGGTTGTTGCATTTCTTTGTGCATAGCATGCATCTAGACTAGATATCTTATCACTAACGATGGATCTGGTGAGTGTAGGTGGCATCGGTTTCGATTCTCTACCTGCGCTCTCCAGTTTGCATATTTGTTCCTTGGTGCGGTGTCATCTTCGTCCCGGCGGAGTGATGCCAAGGTGCTTAGGGGTGGCGATCACTAGCAAGATTTATGCACCGGTACCACACCAATATATTCTCTTCAGTCACCCTATCGTTTCGGTGATAGACAAGTTCTATCCCGGATCGTGCCATTCCACTAGCCGTTTCGGTAACCCTTACTGATCCTTGTTATCAGAAAAGGGCAATGCCTGCAAGCTTTTCTTTCCACCACTATCTCATTCCGCCACCTATTCTTTGGACATGTACGGTATTCCTCCGTATGCTTGATGATGATGTTGTCGTGACCCTCTTGTTCCAACCCTCGATCACCAGGTTCGTCCTCGCCACCGGTTCCATCCGTGTTAAGCCCGTGTTTGGTGTAGCCTTGTTTACACCAATTTTCTTCCACACATTGATTCACTTTCGTGCACATCGACACAACATGTTAGACCGTAATACCGGAGTTCTTGCGTGATTTGTGTGCCTAAGTAGGAATGCATATTATTGCTGTGAATAGCTGTAGAATGTAATATTGCTTGTGTGTGTGATCTTGCTGCTCTATTTGCTTTTGTTTAGTCATTTCTTTTGTTTTCTTTGGGCCCTTGGTGTTACCTTATTTTCCCCTTAAGGAAGTTGCTCACCGACCCTGAACCCAAAGAGTCAGCGAAGAGACAGTCATGTGGAAGCTCAGCTCAGCAATATGAAGTTTTCACCAGACTGTGTTATATCGGGAATATCAGGCCTGAATATAAATGATATCCTGACTGGATTGGTTATCAGCACCAAGTATACATCAGTGCAACTTTCACAGCAGCAATGATCAACTCAGCAAAAAGGCAAATTGTGTACATGATCCATAGTGCATTCCGTGCCAAAGGTATGATTCATATATGCAAGGTTTGAGTCTGCTATGAGTACAATTTGAACCTGCTATGTCCTGGAAGCAAGCCAGAATGTGCTATGAACTTAGTGTTCAGCAAGAAGGATAGCCAAATACCCTGTTGCATACAACAAGTAACCAGGGAAGCTTACAACGCAAGATGCTTGCGTCTTCCTCGATACGACACATGGGCATCTTCCTATGCAAGCATATGACAATGCATCTTTAGGGTCAGATCCGCAATAGTTGGTCCAAAGGCAAAAATCAGTCAGGACACAAGCTTTTCTCGAGAATCAAGTGGCCAGCTACACATGTTTCCATAGATATGGTGGACATGCTGCCAAGGTCATTTGGGTTACTCATACAATGATGCCAGCCCGGTGAGGATCTGACTATTGCATGAGCTATGTAAGAAGAAGAGAACGCCAGTTATACACTTCAGTGTGATAACCAACAACCTATGGAGCAAGCTAACCATCTGATATATTGCTCTGTGATATTCCAGTATGATCAAATTATTATGCTCGTACCTGTATGCATAATAGTGAGCTGTATGGGACGCGGATGAACCCTTGCCCGTCTTTCTTTGGTAACGGCACCACGCCTGTGTTCTGAGCTGTTTCCGGCCGTCCGGGGTGGATGCCGATTTTTATTTCTCTTGTCAACAACTGGCCCGTGTTCTGAGCTGCTTTTCGGCCGTCTCGGGCAGTTGTTGAATTTCTCTTCATAGCAATGACCCTATGCTCTGAGCTGTTTTTCAGCCGTCTTAGGGAGTTGCTACTTTCTTCTTATCGACACCGTCTCATGCTCTGAGCTGCTTTTCAGCCGTCTTGAGTCAGGGTTGAGTTATTCCAGTAATGTCCCAGATCTGAGTTGTAAAGACCGTTCTGGTGGCTACTGGTTTATTTGCCGGTTTTATCCAAGGGTTCAGACGATCATTACCCTACAGCTACAACTTGTAAACTAATATGCATGCCGGAATATTGCACGGTCACCCGGAGAATCAAGGGCATATTAGGCCAAGTTTTTTCAGCAAAGGATCCAGGCACAGAGAACTATAATGAAAAAGCAAGGTTGTCCGTATGGTAATGGTACAAGTAATCCGGATAGTCTGGCTCGGTACCCGTCACCATGGGTACACACCCATGGAATTTATTTCATTTGCAAGGACCTCATATCGAGACAACCCGCCCAGCCAACCAGGTATGTACAGAATTGTCAGAAGAGGGCAACCAAGCTGGTCAGGCCAGCTGAAAGATTAACTCAGCAGTTCAAATTCAGCAACCATGTTAAAGCATTACATGGCCTACCATCCATATGGAGATACCGATAGACTGAGTAATCAGAAGATGAACAACAGTTCTTAAGCATGTGTCCTCACAGATAGGAATCAGTTAAAGACTAACCTGCCGTGAACAAGATTCTGCTGCTAGGACTCCTGTCAGTCAAGTCCATGGATAGTATCACAATAAGACCGTACACCTCTATGCTGGTCATGACAGGTGACAGTCAAATATTTGGTAGGAGCCTTATACCCAAGACAGTGAAGATACCCAAGATGACCCAGCAATCCGTGTGAGAAGTCAGATTCCGCCAGGAGAATGGTACGATTTACAATACTATTTTTGAGCCTGGAGGACACACATCCATTTGAAGTCACCCACTGAAATGAGTAAAAGATTTCGTGTCCACCAAGAGAACCTGTTCACAACTCAGTGAACAATCGTTCATATTGGACCTCGTCACGACACATCCATTAGGAATCACCCTCAGACTTACGAGCATGGCACATTGTTTGGTCAGGATAATTTATTGCCCCAGATAGGTCAGCAGACACAAAAGGATTGGAGTCAGAGTAGCATCTGAGGTTAGATTTGCCAGAAAAAGGATCCAGTGAAGCAAACCACCCCGAAGCAAGGCAGTCAGACATATGAAATTCAGTGGGAACATTATACAAAGGTAAAAAGGAAGCCCGAGTTGGAAACGGTTTCCTCAAGTGGAAATATTCATGTCTGATCCCTGAGCAACCAAATCTCGAGGACGAGATTTCTTTAAGGGGGGTAGGTTTGTAACACCCTGGATTTTGCCCATTTTCTTTTTCTTTTGATTTGGTCCGGATTCGCTTTTCTGTGACTTAGTAGTCCTGCAACCTGGAGGGGTCACCCTTCATTTTTCTTCCCGAGTGGCTTGCCAACTTCAAAACCATCCCAAGACCAGGCCATAACCATCTTGGACCAACCCCAATATTCTTTTTCTTGGGAATATTCATTTTTTCTATTAAAGGAATAACCCTGTTTGCCCTGAGTTGTGAAGCAATCCACCTTTCCATAATTCCCAAATAATTCTCATAAATTGGTTGGGTCAGATATTCCACAAATATGTCAAACCCTTCCTTGTCATGTCCAAAAATATTTCACAAATATTCCTTTTCTGATTCTGCTCTAGTTGTCAGATTGAGAAGCAAGTACCCTTTATATTTTCTTGCTTGCTCTCAAACTTTTTGTGAACTCTTTCCTATCCATATCATTGCCACATGACAAAATTCAACTTTATTTGGATATTAAATCTCTCTTGGCTAATTTCCAAAGTTTCTGGGCAACTGGAATCTTTGTGAAGCAAGTGCTAGCTAAGAGTATCCAAATGAGTTGAAATTTTTCAGGCATCTTCATATTCCCAAATTATGACTCTCCACCAAGTTTCGACCCTATACAATCATCTATGTGACCACAGCATTAAATCTTTGTTTCTGGTCATATTTTCACATTGTGAAGCAACTATATTTTATATTGCTCCATAATTGCTGAAAATTTACCAGGACATTCTCCTAATCATCTTACACCTCTCCACAAAATTTGGGCTCATTTTATCTTTCCAATAATTCTCTAGAATTTTCCCAAGTTTCTGGACAGTAAGAATGTTTGTGAAACAAGTACCATTTTGGCATGTCCATTTGGTATGAAATTTTTACAGCATCTTCATATGTCCAAATAACCCTGCCTTGCCAAATTTCAGCTCAAGTGGCTTCTCCATTCGAGTGCACCATCATGATCTTGATTCTGGACCAATTGTGTTGTTGCAAAGCAACTATGATGTGTATTGGTCCAATTCCTTCCAAAACCCCCAGGATTATAGTCCTTCCTCATCTAAACATCCCAGACAACTTATCTGGCTCTAATCACATCTCTGTTGATCACTGTATCATGATTCAGTCAGATACAGCAAAGTTTCCGTGAATCCTCACTTCACCTCAGAGCTTTTCTAGTCGATCTATCACCTTAGGTGCAATGTAGTTTGGAGGGACTACACACCAGACAAGATTTCGTGCCAAGGACGTGGCCGTGCCGCCATATGCACATGGTGACCACGTGTTTGACTTGCCAAATCGCGCGCTCTGTGCATGGGACCCTTGGCCTCGTCCGTTTCCTCGCTCGTTCGACACCACATCATGTCCAGCGGCTTCGTTTCGTCGTCGCCCTCGCTCTGGATCCCTCTACCCCCCCCTCTCCTGTCTCTTCCTGCGCAGTGCACAGCCGCGCCCGTAACATGGCCGCCCGTGTCGCCGACGAGACCGGTCGATGGAGCTCTCCCGAGCCATCCCGACCCCGCCTGAGCCCTCTCCGCCCCTTCAAGGCCTCCCTGGAACCCTCTCCCCCTCTCTAGGCGAGCTCCAGAATCTCCGGGACGCTGGCACATGCGTCGCCGCGGGGGTGCTCGGCCCTCTCCGTCGCTCGCCTATAGATAGGCTGCCCCGAGCCCTCCCAAGCTCACTATCGGCCTCCCCTAGTTCCCAGGACCCCGCCCCACTTCTTCCCCGAGCCGGAGAACCTCTCTCCGACCACCATCATCGTCATGGCCGCCGCGGCCCATCTCCTAAATTGGAGCTCAGCCGAGCCCCTCTCCTCCTCCCGAACCCTCCACCGTGTTTCCCTCCTTCCGGCGTGCCGCCCCACCCCATCTCCCCTCGCCAGAGTTGGTTGCACCACCGAGTCCCTCCACCACCGCCCGCTCCCTGTACCTCTCCTGGCACCGCCCGTCCCCGCCTCCCCACTCCATCCCGGCGCCCGCTTCGCCTCTGAACGGGTGCGGCTGGTCTTCCCGCGCCCGTCGGTGCCCGCTCCGTGGTAGGAGACGGCCGGAGCCGGCCGGCCCCCTCGCCGCCTTCCCTCCCCTGCTCCTTCTCTGTCTCTCTAAAGAACAGGGCGAGCAGGAGGAGGGGGACGAGCGCCCGTGCCCCTCCCCTGCCCCTGGGCCCCGCCTGGAAGTGGCTCCAGCCACGGGTCCACGTGGATAAATGGTGACGTCTTCTGCGGTTTCCGTTTGCTCCAAAGGAAAACGTATTCTGCGAAAGTGTGCGACCCGCCGAGCCGCCAGGGACCCCGTTGGAAATATTCTATTTGCAGATAAGTCCCTGACAGAAAAACCTTCATAACTTTTTGCTCAGAACTCCGATCGAGGTGATTCCAAAGCCCACGTCTTCGTCTCGTCGAGCCTGTTCCGATGGAGTCATTTTCATAATGTTTACACACTGTGAAAATGACCATTTTGCCCTTGTCCGTAAACAGCCTCCTCCGAGAGAGAACTGTTTCCGGCGATCGTTTCCGCGGACTCTCCGCACTCCTTCCCGATGGTTCCTTCATCTCCAGGCAAGCCACAACTCTCATCTGCATCATTGCATTGCAATATCATGGTTTAACTAATTACTTTAATAGCAAGTATGAGTTATTTGTGAAATGAATTGGACTATGCAATATTGGAGTTAATTCTCGGATAGGTGACTACCATGCTGAGTACTGGATTACTAGTGACTAGTAGTTTACACTCGTTGATGCTATGATATTGAGATCACTGTCTATTATTATTTTGGAGTTCATCCGGCAGTTCGTGGAGATGAATTAGTAGCAGTGGCTTAAGCATACTGGTTATCGGAGTGTCAGCCATGACAGAAATATTATTTGGGGCTTAGATATTTCATGGTTGACCTTGAGTCACCTATCCGGACTTATCCGTGCAGCCACATTTGCCGGTATGGGACGGCCTTGACTTGGTCTGATCGCGTGCTCTTTCACCGGTACCACCCGACAGGGAAGGTTATGCGTGCGCGCTACCCTGGCCCGGTAGGCGGCGATAACCTTGTGAGCCTAGTTGAGTTATTTGGATCCAGGTCCTCGTTTGGGACAGTTTAGTTTGGCCACGACGGTGGCAGGTGTCACGCGGTGACACAGGGGCCACCCAGGGCAGGACTCCGGGGGAGTGTGATTGCCGGTGGTACGATGGGAGAGTCACGGGTCAGACTGGTTTCGTTGGAGTAACGCTGATCCACCCGAATGGGATCACGAGGTCAGTGCTCCATAGTGTGGGTAAAGTGCGCAACCTCTGCAGGGTGTAAAATCTATTCGAATAGCCGTGTCCACGGTATTGGACAGTCCGTCCAGACCTCACTAGGTGGTCAACAATAGTAGTGATAATGATGGAAGGACTCGTCATAAGATCAGAAGCACTCAGTGGATCATGAGTATTCTGAGGGGTGTGAGACAACCCGGATGAGAGTAAGTTTGTCAGATCTGTCATGCAGATGGAATCAGGTATATGATATGTTAGCCATGGGATGGCTGTAAGTTGAGTGGTCGGATGACCACATGTTTGGGGATGGACTTGGCACAGGTTCGGTTTGGATCCTGAGATTACTCGGAGTATGGATTACTTTACTGCATTTACTTCGGTATTTATCTTGCTAGATAACCATGCTTAATAATCTTGACTGCTATGATGTTGTCTTGCCTTAATGCTGATGTTTGCTGTGTGCTTGCGAGTACATTCAAAGTACTCACCTGGCGTGTCATGCCAGTTTGCAGGTCATGCCGTGATTGTTTGCTTGTCGAAGATTCTGAGTTTGCGATCTAGGACACGCGTTCTAGCCAGAGTCCCTGCGGAGTGGAGTCCATCACCGTCGTCGTTGTTCCGCTGCCAAGAGAGTTAGTCCGCTGTTAGCATAGAGCTACCCCGGGCAGGCGTTGTGTCGCCGTGCCGATGTAATTCATTTGCCCTTTGTAACCATATCTATTGTAATAAAGAGCTGATTTGTTCTATGCCAACAGTGCCGTATTCTAGAGGACTTGTTCCTGGGCTGGAATACGGGGCGTTCCGGTTTACTCTGAGCTGGGGTGCCACAGGTGAAGTTGCGGATGAAAACTTCGGTAAAGTCCAGCCAGCTGTTGACGCTGTAGGGCTTGAGGCTGTTCAGCCATGTCCGGGCCATGCCCTGGAGCATGAGTGAAACGTACTTCATGGTAACGCGCTTGTTGCCGTTTGCTATGCTGACCGCGGTGGAGTAGTCAACCAGCCAATCCTCCGCCTTCACGGAACCGTTGTACTTGGGAGTGTCTCGAGGAAGCGAGTACCCCTTGGGGAAGGGCTCGTCGCGAATGCGGGGGCCGAAACAAGGCGGGCCGATCGCATCTTCTTCTTCTAATGCCAGGGATCGAGCCAAGCAGTCGATCTGGAGGTGGGCGTCGTTCTCTCCGACTCCTTGACGGGGTCGTAGCCGGTCTCCGAGAATCAGATGCTCAATAGGCGGGGGGGAGGCAAGCCTCTCCCTGCGCGGGGGAGGCGGTCGATCGTCCCGCCGCTCAACTGCTTGTGGGCGGCCGTCTTGGTTGCGCTCGATGGTGATACGTGTGCGGCCGTGGCTGACAGCCGGCTCTCGATTTCCTCGGTCGCGGGCGCCGGCAGTCGGCGTCCGGGAGGTCGCGTCGTGCTCTCAGCGAGGGGGAAGGTTCTCGTCCTGCGAGCCGGGTTCCACCACTCGGCGGCCAGCTTCTTGCTGCGCGGCGGCCACGTCGATGAGCTACTGGACGCGCTCCGTCATGCAGTGGCGCTCGTCGCCCTCCAAGCGATCTAGCTCATCGGCTGTCGCCTGGGCGGCGCGTAAGTTCTCCATTGGCGTCGCGTAGACCGGGCGGTCGGCCCCCAGCATGCTGGCGATGGCCGCGCCGCGCCGCCGGACCGTGCCCAGACGGCTGGGTTCATCGGCAGCCGGCGTGCCACAGACGGCGCGGTCGATCTCGCGTTGGTAGGCCTCGGTGAGGCGTCTCATGGCTGCCAACTTGTTGGCGCTATCGAGGAGTGTAACACGGCACGCCTCCAGCATTTTGCCATTCGCACCGGGCGCTATGGGTGCGGACAGGTCCCGCATTGCCGCCTGCAACGGGTCCCGGTGACGGTGCTTGTGCTGGCGCTCCTGTCTGCAGCAGGGAGCGGGTCGTCGAAGATCACCACGTCACCGGGAAAGGCGTCAGAAGGCACGTCGTCGGCGTCGATGACCATGTCGACGGGCGGGTCGGTGGAGCCAACGGACTCCAGGTCGGAGGCCGGCTCGTTGGCGATGTGAAGCTTGCCGAGGAGGTCGACAAGGCAGCTCTCGGAGCTGGCTGTGCCCGCGTTGGGTGCGGGCTCTTCGGAGAGGCGGATCTCGCCGATGAGGTCAGCGAGGCAGCTCACGGCGCAGGGGCTTCCATGCCACGCATTGTGTCGGTGCAAAGAACATCGGGCGTGTCGGGCTGGCTGCGCTCGCCAGGAAGGAAGAGGGTTCCCGTCCAGAATATTTTTCCGGACGACGGTGCACCTTGCCCCATGGTGGGCGCCAAATGTCGGGGATATCGTGCAACATATGCCAGGGGGTGGCTTATCATGGATGGGGACAAGAGTACGTCGCCGGGCTCTAGAAGCGGGAGTGAGCAAGACCGCATACGCCTGCGAATCTTACCCAGGTTCGGGGCTCTCCTCGGAGATAACACCCCTAGTCCTGCTCTGCGGGGTCTCCGCATGATGACTATGATCAATGAAGTAGCTACAAGCTTGCTCCTTGAGCTGTTTCGGCTAGAGGAGGGAGAAGGGCAAGGCCGGCTCTACTCCTCTCTCTACATGTATGTGTGAATGGCGTGGGTGCTGAACCGAACCCCTTGCATGGGTGAGCCTGGGGGGTTTATATAGGCCTACGCCCCATGGGTACAATGGTAATCCGGCTAGGTGTAGGACCCGGCCGTCAGCGTCTCTGATTGCCGGCTTCTCCGTCGACCGCTGTTGCCCGCCACCTGGTGGGCCCCGCCGACTGCCATGATCTCAGCCGTCAGGTAGGGCCCGCCGCCTGCGGACCATGTTGACTGCTTTATACTGTAGCCTCGCCCTTGATGACGAAGGCTTTGTCGAGGGAACCTTGCCTACAGTCCCGCCGCCTGACGGACGTTCACCGTAGCCATACCCCGTCTCATCTGGTTAATGGTGCACAGACTCCAAGGGGGAGAAGGGCCGCCTGCTAGGAGTCGGCCTCCCTTGCTGCCGCCTGCTTGAGGTTGGCCGCCTTCTGGTGGCTCGCGGACAGGTAGGGCCCCCCGCCTGCGGGCCGTACCGACAGCCCGTCGTGGGAGCATGGCTCCCTCTGGCGTTAGTGATGTCACGGACTGCATGGCTACAGTGTCGCGCTGGGCGGGGGGTGTCCGCTCAGTACACAGCTCTGCGGCCAAGTCCCATCCTGGGTTCGGTGGTGGCAGGTCGTACTGTAGCCATGCCTTGTCTTGTCGTGGTGATGTGGCACTAACTTCGAGGGGACGAGGGGCCGTCTACCCGGAGTCGGCCCCCTTGCGGCCGCCTTTCATGGTCTTGCCGCTTTCTAGCAGCCGGCCCTATGGACCAGCCGGCCCAAGAAGGCGGTCGTGCTTCCAGAGGGTGTGAGGGGCGCGGCCGGCCCCGATGTCTTGAAATACCATGGGGGGCTGATGTGGCTAGCCGTGGTCATTTACTCCGACATAAGACATTACTTTTGGGATGACCCACATCTTTATAAAGAAGGAGTAGATGGTATTATTAGACGTTGTGTACCTGAGCATGAACAGGGACAAATCCTACGGAAATGTCACTCTGAAGCTTATGGAGGGCATCATGCTAGAGATAGAACTGCTCACAAGGTATTGCAATCTGGATTTTATTGGCCTACTCTCTTGAAGGATGCACGTAAGTTTGTCTTATCTTGTGATGAATGTCAAAGAATAGGTAATATCGATAAGCGTCGAGAAATGCCTATGGATTATTCACTTGTTGTTGAACCATTTGATGTTTAGGGATTTGATTACATGGTACCTTTTCCTTCCTCTAATGGGTATACACATATTTTGGTTGCTATTGATTATGTTACTAAATGGGTAGAAGCTATTCCAACCAATAGTGCTGATCACAACACCTCTATTAAAATGCTTAAGGAAGTTATTTTCCCAAGGTTTGGAGTCCCTAGATATTTAATGACTGATGGTGGTTCACACTTTATTCATGGTGCTTTCGGTGAAATGCTTGCCAAGTATGATGTTAACCATAGAATTGCATCACCCTATCATCCTCAGTCTAGTGGTCAAGTTGAACTTAGCAATAGAGAAATAAAATTAATTCTGCAAAAGACTGTCAATAGGTCTCGGAACAATTGGTCTAAGAAATTAGATCATGCACTTTGGGCTTATAGAACAGCATATAAAAATCCTATGGGTATCTCTCCTTATAAAATGGTATATGGAAAAGCTTGTCATTTGCCTCTTGAGTTAGAACATAAAGCATATTGGGCAGTCAAAGAACTCAACTATGATTTCAAACTTGCCGGTGAAAAGAGGTTATTTGATATTAGCTCACTAGATAAATGGAGAACCCAAGCTTACGAAAATGCCAAATTATTTAAAGAAAAAGTTAAAAGATGGCATGATAAAAGAATCCAAAAGCGTGAGTTCAAAGTTGGAGAATATGTTGTTTTGTACAACTCTCATTTTGGATTCTTTGCAGGAAAACTCCTCTCCAAATGGGAAGGACCCTATGTTATCGAGGAGGTTTATCGGTCTGGAGCTATCAAAATAAATAATGCCGAAGGTACTAACCCGAAGGTTGTTAATGGGCAACGAATAAAACATTATATCTCAGGTACGCCCATTAATGTTGAAAGTAATATTATCCAAACTTTGACACAGGAAGAACACATAAAAGAGTCCTTCCGGAACACTCCAGAATCGTAAAAAAGAGGAGGTACGTGATACGGTAAGTAAACGGACTCCGAAAAATCCGCAAAAATATTTTTTGTCAGTTTTGGAATATTTAGAAAATTAGGAAAATAAGAAACTTCTAGGAAGCGTACCCTGGTGGCACAAGACACCAGGGCGCGCCTGGCAGGCGTGCCCAGGTGGGTTGTGCCCACCTGGGACACCTTCCGGACTCTGTTTTTCTTCCGTTTGCTTGTTTCCCAAGATAAAAAATCTTTATATACTCCCCGAACCTATTGACCACCGTATTGCGGAGAAATCTTCTGTTTTCTTTTCCTTGCTGTTTTCTGTCAGATCTCATCTACCATGGCCGCTTCAAGCTCCTCCAAGGACAAGTTCTTCAAGAACGTCATCAACCCATATTTGCGGGAGGTGGTGCAGCACCCTCAGGCCATCCAGATGCATGAGGGGGTGTTGCACATCCGCGATGTGCAAGGACCCAAGGGGACGGGAACCATGGAGGCCAGGCTTGAAGCTATGGAGCAGGAAGTCTTCCGGTGCAAGGGGATGGTGGAGCGTGGACTCAATGCCAATCACCTCATGATTACGGACCTTACTCGTGATCTCAAGGTGGATGCCAAGCCCATGAAGGACATTGTCTTCACCCTCAACGAGCAAATTAACTTCCTCCAAAGCCAGATCTATGATCTTCAAAACCCGTGAGACTCGTTTAAAGGTATGAGTTTGGCTGCCAGTTGCAGGACCCGTGAGACTCATTCTTCCTCTTACGATGGTGGACCTCTGCCATGGAAACCCGAGGACAAGATCGCATCTACTTCATCACCACCACCTTCTTCTTCATCACCAAAGGAAAATTGAGTTTCGGGTATGGGCACTCCCCTTGGCTCACGCCAAGCTTGGGGGAGGTGCCCCGGTATCGTATCATCCCCACTATCTTTTTGCCTTTACTTATTTTAGTTTGATCTTTTGCTTTAGATGAATAAAAGTTTAGTTCGATTCTTTCTTTTCGAGAGATTGCTTAGTGGTCTATCGTGTGCAAGATATATAATAAAGTTTAGTTTGAGTTTTTGCTTTCTTACTTTCATGTTGCAATAAAAAAGGGGGAAAGGAAATAAAAGAAAAAGATCATATGCTAATCTTATGGTAGGTGATGGCACCACATAAGGAAAAGTATGAGTAGAAAATTTTATTAGAGATTGACAAACGTAGCATTGGTCAATGATGCGACTCATGAAAGAATTAATAAGGGAAGAGAAGATTCACATATAAATATACTATCCTAGAAATCTTTTGTGATTGTGAGCCCCCATCAAATTATTATATGCCAAAATTTTTTACGTTGGACAAGAAAGACAACGTAATGGTTTATGCTTGTCCATATTCACATAGAAGTTATATTGTCATAGATCCTTCAACATGTGGTGCTTGCCCCCTATCTTTGCTAGCCAAAAATCCCAGACTAAGTAGAGATACTACTTGTGCATCCAAAAACCCTTAAACCCAAATCTTATTTTCAAGTGTCCACCATACCTACCTAGGGATTGAGCAAGATCCCTCAAGTAAGTTGTCATCGGTGCAATAAGGCAATAAAAATTGCTTCTAAAAGTGTGAGATCATTTAGTGTAAAGGAAAATTGAGCATTGTACGAACTTGTGATGGTGAAGAATAAAAGTGACAGACTGCATATTAAAGGTTGCCATCACAAGGGGCAATACAATGTGACGTTCTTTTGCACTAAGGGGTTGAACATACAAACAAATAAGCGCATGGCAACCTCTGCTTCCCTCTGCGAAGGGCTTATCTTTTACTTTTATGCAAAGAGTCAAAGTTCTTCTCTCATTTCCTTTTATTTTTATCCTTTGGCAAGCATCATGTGGTGAGGAAAGATCTAGGCACATATGTCCAGTTGAATATGGGTGGCATAAGTTATTATTGTTGACATCGCCCTTGAGGTGAATACATTGGGAGGCGAAACTATAAGCCCCTCTCTTTCTATGTGTCTGGCTGAAACGTTTTGCTCATGTGTATGCGGTGAGTGTTAGCAATCATAGAAGACTATATGATGGTTGAGTATGTGGACTTGCCTAAAGGCTCCGATACGTGACCCTTCCTGAAAAGATGATGAATTGTAGTTGCAAAGTTGACTGAGAACATAGTTTGTTGGTTTCTAATAGAGTTTATGCTTTATACTTCAATTGTGTGATGAACTGCCACTTATTCATGAGAAGTTTATGATAAAAGTTCTATGATAAAAGTCTTATGTTTAAATTTGTTGCAGTTATAATAATCTACATGATACTTCTATCTCCGTATTATGTTTTTCGATTTCGGTTTTCGCTTGAGGACAAGCGAGGTCTAAGCTTGGGGGAGTTGATACGTCCATTTTGCATCATGTTTTCCTACTGTTATTTATGATGTTTTTATGCATAATAATACTTTTTGGAGTAATTCGAATGCCTTTTCTCTCATAATATGCAAGGTACACACAAAGAGGGAGAATTCCGGCAGCTGGAAATCTGGACCTGGAAAAGCTACGTCAGGCCACCTATTCTGCACAACTCCAAACAAGCTGAAACTTTACGGAGATTTTTTATGGAATATTTGAAGAATATTGAAGCAAATAAGTACCAGAGGGGGCCCACCAGGTGGGCACAACCCACCTAGGCGCACCAGGGAGCCCAGGCGCGCCCTGGTGGGTTGTGCTCACCCAGGCCCACCTCCGGTGCCCATCTTCTGGTATATAAGTCATTTTGACCTAGAAAAAATAAGGACAGGACTTTCGGGACAGAGCGCCGCCGTCTCGAGGCGGAACTTGGGCAGGAGCACTTTTGCCCTCCGGCAGAGTGATTCCGCCAGGGGAACTTCCCTCCCGGAGGGGGAAATCATCGTCATCATCATCACCAACAACTCTCCCATCTTGGGGAGGGCAATCTCCATCAACATCTTCAACAGCACCATCTCATCTCGAAACCTAGTTCATCTCTTGTGTTCAATCTTGTTACCAGAACTATAGATTGGTGCTTGTGGGTGACTAGTAGTGTTGATTACATCTTGTAGTTGATTACTATATGGTTTATTTGGTGGAAGACTATATGTTCAGATCCAATATGGTATTTAATACCCCTCTGATCGTGAGAATGATTATCATTTGTGAGTAGTTACTTTTGTTCTTGAGGTCACGGGAGAAATCATGTTGCAAGTAATCATGTGAACTTGATATGTGTTCGATATTTTGATAGTATGTATGTTGTGATTCCCTTAGTGGTGTCATGTGAACGTCGACTACATGACACTTCACCATATTTGGGCCTAAGGCAATGCATTGTGGAGTAGTAAGTAGATGATGGGTTGCGAGAGTGACAGAAGATTAAACCCCAGTTTATGCGCTATTCCGTAAGGGACCGATTGGATCCAAAAGTTTAATGCTATGGTTAGAATTTATTCTTAATACTTTTCTCGTAGTTGCGGATGCTTGCGAGAGGGTATATCATAAGTACGAGGCTTGTTCAAGTAAGAACAACACCTAAGCACCGGTCCACCCACATATCAGATTATCAAAGTAGCGAACACAAATCGAATCAACATGGTGAAAGTGACTAGATGAAATTCCCGTGTACCCTCAAGAACGCTTTGCTTATTATAAGAGACCGTTTTGGCCTGTCCTTTGCCTCAAAAGGATTGGGCTACCTTGCTGCACTTTTGTTACTACTATCGTTACTTGCTCGTTACAAATTATCTTGCTATCAAACTACTCTGTTACTTACAATTTCAGCACTTACAGACATTACCTTGCTGAAAACCACTTGTCATTTCCTTCTGCTCCTTGTTGGGTTCGACACTCTTACTTATCGAAAAGAGCTACAATTGATCCCCTATACTTGTGGGTCATCAGCAAGACACATGAAAGAAAAGGTGAAAGCTTCGTAGCATTGTACTAGTATAATTTTATCTCGCTGAGAAATTACATTTACTAGCACAGTATATATAAACAAATGCTGAAAGGTTGATAGCATTGCGAGAAACCATTCTAGGAGCACAAAACTTCCTTTCCTCGACATGTGGGACATCCAGCATCTGGGTCCACATGCCATGCACCAAATTATGAGTGCACAACCACAAGGAATACTACTAATGAGCCTTCACATCACAAAGCGACACCTTTCCAATAGTAAGTTGGACGCACAAACAACACATCATTTCACACACCATAGAATCCTCTCGTAATAATTTTCCATGAAAAACACCACACATGAAGATTGGACGGTACTGTTGCAGCAAGGCATATAACCCTTCTCCGAAACATCTACTATGGCCGTATAGGGATGGTTCCAGAAAATAATATTCCCTCCCTTCCGGTTTATGGGCCTCAATTCCAAATCTAAACCAAGCAATGAACTACTACTAGTACTAGATAGTGAGTGTTTACTACTCTATCATGTACGTACTAATTGCAACGCATGCATGTGTTAGCAGTACAATGACCACGTACGAATTCGATGGTATGATTTGTGTAAGTTGCATGTCATATTATTGCTCTAACATGTGGTCAAAGTTAGCCTCAAAAACGCATTTTAGACCCTATATGGATTTGAGGGAGTACATGCATTGCTGCGTTTTCTCTGAATCCTTGCATGCAACGTTTTTATTGAAGCTTGAAATGTGAACATGGGAATGGGAGGGACTATAGTACTATTGGTGTCGTACTCCCTCCGTTCACCATCTCACATGCTCAGTACTTTTGTGAACTATGGAAGTAACAAATTTATTCCACCACTCATCATCTATTTACTTCAGACTACCTGATGTACTAATTTGTAAGGTCTCTGTGAATAATCAATAAAATGGCTGCATGCATCGCCCAGATGCAGAGGCCGGGGGTAATCCTCCTTTTCAAAAAAAGAACTCAGCATCTATTATGATTAGGGAGATTTCAGCTTGAGCCGTATAGACCAGAAAGTAGGCACATCCACAATGTATGCTTTGTGTTGCCTCTAAGCCCTCTCTCTCCTCTTAGAGGCAGACTCTATACATGAACTGCCTCTAACAAAAAATTGGCTAGCATCGCCTCTAACCTTAGAGACTGCCTCTAACAATTTAACAATCCATCTGGTCCCACTTGTTAGCCTTAGGAAGCATAACAAAGTACAAGAGAAATATTACTCATTGTACAAATGTGGTGCTAATCAATACTATTTAAAATTCTGCTAGGGCCCACCTTAGAGGCTGGTTAGAGTCTCTATACATTGTAGTTTTTTTATTTGATAAGAGGCAAACCATGTGGGGCCTACCTTAGAGGCAAGGTTGCCTCTATACACTAGAGATGCTCTGTACTACTTTTGATGTGTCCCGTCAACTCGCAGAACGAGGAGAAGCTTGCTTTGTACGCCCTCTCCCCCGCCCACGGGTGTGGTGGCTCGTAGAGTTGCAGGACGAGGAGAAGCTTGCTTACTACGCCTACACCCGCTCCTTCGCCCACGCGCGTGGTGGCTCGCAGGACGAGGAGAAAATTTTACTACTCCCTCCGTTAGACGTATACTCCTCGTCCCAACCTTGGTTAGAGAGATTATCATATTGTTTGAAATATATGTCTTTTAGTATATTTCAATATGAACTACTAATACATACTCCAAATACTGATGTATATAGACGTATTTTAGAGTGTAGATTCACTCATTTTGCTCCATATATAGTTCATCTTGAAACAGACGTAGTAGTACGCACTCTCCCTCGCCCCTCACCCCTCGCTCCTCGCCCACGTGGTGGACGTGAAGCAATTCATTCGGTGTTAGATAGCCAGAACCATATATTGTATTACCATCATTGCTCGACTTCCCGAAGAGGCGAAGAGCCAAGCGCAAGGTTAATATTTTTGAGATGCCAAGCGCAAAGTTTATATAGGAGAACGAGTAGTAGTACTACTAGTAGTACGTACTGTATGAGGAAGAAGGCAACAAGAATGTATGTTTTGCGTGACAGTCTCTTCTTACAGGACATGCTAGACCTAGTGGACCTCATTGTTGCAATGGGAGTAGCATAGATGGCACGATTCAAAGTGGTGGGCAGCGGGAATAATATTCGGAGCTGCTTAGTGTTAAACCCCATGAAGAAGTCCCATCGAAAGGAATAGCCATCATCTGCACGTGCTCCTATGTAAAATGAGTAAATGAGAGAAAAAGAGAAAGAGACAAAGTAAAAAAATCACTAGCCTTATAGCCAGCCCTATTGTATCAGTGAATGATATTTCTACGTCGTGATTGAAATGGATATCCAACGAGGAGTCAAATGATGTCTACTTCCTCAGTAAAACATAGGGAAAGGTTGGCCCCGTGATTTGACGGCTCATTAGTCATTATTACTGCCTATACTCTTTGCCCGTATAATAACCATGTGGTAGAGTAGTTGGTTATACTTTTAATAACCATGCTCAAAGAGAAGAGGTGCACGCACCCACGCACGTAGCACTCTTTGCGTCTTCCCCAAGCACACACATGACACGGTGGAGCTCATTTCTGTATGATGATGCAGCCCACGTGATAATTTGATGCGTCTAGTAGTAGTTACTAACTTAATGGAGGGTCGGGAACCATGCATGAACGGTGCCGCGTTATTTATAAATGAAGTTTTTTTCTTCAGTGGCACATACGCAATATAAAAAGGTTCATATGGAGAGAAAAAGAAACCGCTCCACTATATACATAGCCAGGAGCCTACACGGTTGCTTGCTGGGGTTGCTCTCTTCACACTCTCTCGCACAAAACGACTATGGCCACATCTCTAGTCACACATCCGGGCGGATCACGTCCACCGGGAGAAGGGGTGGATGCTTTGTGTAGATGTGGTCGCCGTTGGCAACGGCGAAAACCCACTGTCGACGCGTCCCGATCTGGGGTCCCTGCCGTTCTCTCTCACAAAGCCGATGCGGTTGCCTTCGTCCCTTGCTCACTGCAGCGACATGGGCAGATGCAGCCTCCCGCCGCCCTCTAGCTACATCCCTATATCCCTCAGGTACAACTTCCTTTACAGCCGGCTTGCACCACTGCCCCAGCTGCCCACATCGCTCCATGTGGATATTTGTCTACTTCTTTGCCCCGCACGTAACTCTACTGGCTTCTATTGTATTTGTGATGAGTTTATGTCTCATCAACTAGTCCCACCAGTCCTATTCTAACCACACTTCTTCAATTTCTTTGCCATAGGGATGCTCAGCCCGATTTTAGTGAAACTGCACAAAATGATCCGATGGTCAAAAAGTTGCAAACTTCATTTCTTCGGAAGGTTCGACATCGCTAGCAAATTAAAGCCTGGTTAGGGTTTAGGGTTCAAGTCATAGGGACTGCATGGATCATTTTTTTCTTTAGTTGTCTCTGTTCCAAAATAAGTGTCAACTTTAGTCCAACTTTGTACTAAAGTTGAGACACTTATTTTGGAACCGAGGGAGTACATATTGGCTATGACTAGTAAAAATGCCTGTGCGTTGCACCGGGTTGGATTGTTGATTTTTGATCATGAATTTTGTTTTTTAAAAGCCCTGCTGTCATGTCCTCCATCAGCATCTACTTCAGCTCCGCATTGCCATCAAGGTGCAAGCAGAGTGGTGCATGAAAGAGTTTTTTACCAGGATAAATGAATGGTAGGATACTTTTTTTTGAAATAGAAGCAGTGGTATTGTTACATACTCCGAGGGAATTGACAGCTAATTCAGAGGATTTATATATAAATTTTGAAATATTTGAATTGTAATGATTTTGATTATGTTGGTTGTTTAGTTTGCTTTTTTCAGAAACATATTATAGAAAATACTCTAGAATATGTTTGCAGAATTAATATTTCATTCTTAATTGCTCATTTGCACTGTTTAAGTTTGTCCCAAACATAAACAATTCATATACAGATTACACTCGCTCTTTCACAGTAAAAATAATAGATAGACGCTCTGATGATAGCCGAACTGCACACATGCATCTCTCCTCCTGTGCCACTCCAGCGTAAGTCCGCCCTTTTCTCATTTGGCGAATCCCCAGCGCCGCCTCACCATGCTGCCTCCATACATTCAACCACCCATACCCTGACCCAAAAAAAGACACCATCCCTCATATGGCATTCAGTCTTAAATAGTATATAATTAGGGCTTGTCTTGTCTGCATGAAGTTTTCTTTTTGAACGATGTTGTTAGGGGATGACGCTTGCCTGCTCCCCTCGACGTACTCCTTCCTTGGCCCAATGCTGTCCCCTCTGCCGACTTCTCTCTGCCTAAACACAAGGGCCATGCGCTGCCGGGCCTGCCGCCACAAAATCACAGGCGCGAGGACGAGTACGGCTAATACCGCCTACTGTATGCGCTTGTTAAACGTGTGCGTCGTCGTCCTTGCGCGAATCTGCTGGAGCAACCTCTGGCATCGTCGCAAGATGACATCTATTGTGCCGGCCAGGCCATTGTGCATGCCACTGTCGTGAACGCATCATTTTCCGCATCAATGCGAAGACCACCGAAGCCACCTGCTATGCCAATCGCTTTGCACGTGTCATCTTCAATCACCTCTGGCATCCACGCGGGGCTGCGAGGACAGCCGCTGAGCCGGATCATGCAAGCCACATCCTCCATCGCCACACAAAGCCACCATATTTGTTTTCCTTGTTCACGACTTCATTGTCACAGGTTGCATCTTATTTCTTGCTCCTTCAGGATAGCCTACGATGGTTGTAACTGGAGCTTGTTGATTTCAAATCACGTATGTATAAAAACTGGTGGGTTTAATTATACAAAACCGAGGTGGGACTATTCCTACTGTAGTTGCTACCTAGCTCAGTTGGTTGCGTCTCTTGGCGTAGAAGGGGAGCTCCTAAGTGGCGCCTTAAGCGCCACAGCGAGCAACCGACGCCCACGTGTGCGCCCTTAGTGCGCCGACCCATTAAACCATCGCTCCCTCGCTTCGCTTCATTCGCTCGATCAGCTTGCTCATGTTTTTTTTTCGGCTGTACTGTGCTGTTGGTTCAAGAAAACGGCCTCTAGTTTTTGAACTTCAAAAAGTAGACAAATTTGTAAAAAGTTCTATGATTTTGAAAAAAATCATCAATTTCCAAATAATTTTCACGAATTTGAAAAAAAGGTCATTGAATTTGAAAAAAGGTCATCCAATTTAAAAAAAGTTCATCGAATTCAAAAAAAGTTCATCGCATTTGGAAAAAGTTCATCAAATTTGCAAAAAGTTCATCAAATTTGAAAAATGTTCATCGCATTTGAAAAAAGTTCATCGAATTTGTAAAAAAGTTCATCGAATTTGAAAGAATGTTCATCGAACTTCAAAAATAGTTCATTGAATTTTTAAAAAGTTCATCAAACTTCAAAAACACTTCACCAAATTTTTAAAAAGTTCATCGAATTTGAAAAAGTTCATAAAATCCAGTGAACTTTTTTCATCGAATTAGAAACAGGTAAAAATAAAATAATAAAGGAAAAGGAAAAAAGGAAGAAAAAGCTAAAATAAAATAAAAATAAAGAACAAAAGAGGGAAGAAAATATAAATAAACACAGAAGGTGAAGTGCCTGGGTAGTTATCGCGTTATGAATTGAACCACTGCGGCGTAGGTTCGAATCCTCCTCAATTCGTGTTTTTGCATCTTTATTCGAAAAAGGAAAAAGAAAGAATGTGGGCGGCCGAGAAGAGGTGCTGAGTTTGATTCCCCTATGGTTTATATTTTTGGCTGCTCGTGGCCCAGGTCAGCCACGAGCGGGACAAACGAAAACAATGTGGCCCATGAAAAAAAATAACAAACGTATGGGCAGTTTATTAGTACCATATTGGATATTAAACAAACTAAAAAATTATAAAATAGGAAATTGACGGTGAACCCGACAAAAGCAATGCGTGCTTTATTAGTAGGTAAAGATATGTGAATCATTCAGATGCAATAGCATGCATGTTAGTCTCCTTTGTATTTGGTGGAATGTTGCAACGGGGCAACCTTGGACGCAAGATACAATTTTTTTTAGGGCTTGGATGCAAGATACATGAAACAGAAGCTGGAAGCTTCATAGCATTGTACAATTTTATCTCATTGAGAAATTACAGTACTGTGTACTAAAGAGTTATGTGTCACACGGTGTCCAAAAAATATGGTGATAGTGTGAGGTGCGCCATTTAATCAATGAGCTGTCGTGTTTTTCCTGCTTTCGCACTCTACCTCATTTCGCTGAAACGCGGGACCTCCAGGATCAGGTTCACATGTCATGCACCAAAGTAAAGTGTACAATACAGCTGAGACTTAGCACCATCGTACCACCTCAGTAATAATGACCAATCAGTCATCAAATCACATAGACCTGGCAGTAAGTTGGACGGACGAAGGAACCATCACTCTTCGTTGAATCCGCTTCTCCCTTCAACGCATGCGCTAGTGAGAGGTCGCGTCCGCTCTGCCCGGGCATCAATGCGGCATGAATTCTTTTCAGGCAGGAAGCGCGTGCGAGCGATGGAGGGGCCTTGGGTGGGCCAGGGTGGTAAGGAGTGGGCGTGGTAGCTGTCCCGACCGGACACCCGGAAACGAGAGGATGCACCGACTCTCGCGTCTTCGTAGTATTACACACCATCTCTTTGTAGGTTGATGTGTCGCTCTCTCTAAAACACACACACTGTTAAAACACACACACACACACACAGGTTCATAGAATAGGAATATTGTGGGAGTGGGAAGCCACGGGGAGTGAGATAAATGGAGTACGTACAAGAAGGGAAGAGGTACACGCACGTCCGTCGAAGACACAGTTGCTGCCTCACACTATAGCCCAGCCGACCATAGCACGACGGTCAGATCGGTGCCTCTATCGTCCCGGTGCCGGCGGTCAACCGCTTTATCTGCGGCCGCGAGATTTGACGCACGCGGCTGCCGGATTTGGAGCATTCCGGCTGCGTGTGACTGCGCCTTGCCATGGATTGTCCGGGTACCGGGTCGCACAATGCCTCCATGTCGTGTGCAGGTACTGAATCCGCCTCTAGCCGCTCGGATCTATCCCGTCGGCGGATCGCCGGCAAAGACACGGCCGGCCACCGTCGGGGCTCGGCCCTGGCCCAGCGGCTAGTCGGTTCACTGTTGCCACTCATAAAGTGCGATGGCTACCTGGGTCAGGTCCTGCGCCGTGTTTCCACCATGCCAGAACATCCCGGATGGGTGTTCATCAAATGCGAAAAATATAAGGTGCGTAGTTCTTCTTTTTATTCGGCTGTGCTCCCTTATTCAGCGCATGTTCGACAGCTTATACTCAAACTTGTGTGTAGGATGGATGCAAGTTTTGGTTTTGGGAAGAAGAATACATCGATCTATTGATAGCACGAAATTTGGTAGATGCTCGTGCACTCCTTGCTAGAATGGAGGCTAGAGATTAGACTAGAGATGATATTAGATGTGAAGCAACGTCTAGTTCTTTAGAATCGAAGAAGAAAGTAGTGTGCAAGCTCGAGAAGCCACAGATCAACAATGAAGATATAGAGGAGATATTAATACAATTAGTGGGAGCAGTTATGGAAATTGGATATCTTTTAAAATGTCTAAGTGTGGTTCTTGTTTTCTTTGGTCTTGCTCTCCTAGCAAAGAATTGGTGAATGTACTTCCCTGTATAGAAATGTCGTTGATGAAAAGAAATTTGCTGAAAAATAAATGTGTGCAGACGGCCGGTGGCCGTATTAATTACGTTGGTTCTAAATTTTTGCCACTAGTTAATTATGTTGGCAAAAATTGATTAAAAATTCTTCGTAAAAAAATATAAAAGCGTTTAGAACACATAAAAAAAGAAGCCAATAATATTTATTTTTTGTTGCCATGTATTACACTAGTAGAAAAAGGCTTATTTGTCCCGGTTCATAAGGCCCATTTGTCCCGGTTCCCAAACCGGGACTAAAGGGTCGGGACTAAAGGCCCCCCCTTTAGTCCCGGTTGTGTTACGAACCGGGACTAAAGGCCCTCCACGTGGCCGCTCTCTGGAGCTCCACCTTTAGTCCCGGTTGGTAAAACCAACCGGGACTAAAGGATATTTTTTTGAAATTTTGTTTTTCTGAATTTTTTTGAAAAATAAAATTTTGAATTTTTTTTGAATATTTTCTTATTTTCAAATTTCTGACTTATTTGACAATTCAATCTCTAATCACCCCTTATCACTGCTCAATTATGAACCACTCATTCCAAATCGTCTAACTTCCCGACCGGTCACCCATCCTCTCACTACTCCAGCCTAAGCACGCTTAACTTTTGAGTTCTATTCCCCCTAGTTTCCAAGTGTGCACTTGTTGTTTTTCTGACAATATTAAGTTGTCAATCCTATTAACCCTTAGGAGTTGAACTTGAGCATTAAGCACCGTTTAAGTTTGAAATTATTATTCTAAAAAACAATAATTATTTATTAACACTAATATTTCTTGAATAAGTAGTTTGACCACAATTTGACCAGATTTGACCATAGTTTGACCATAGTTTGACCACATTTGACAATAGTTTGACCACAGTTTTTGTTTAATTCTTTTTGCTGTTAGGTCACAAAAATTATAAACTTTCTGTTAGTGCCATCAGTTTTCAAATTTGAATAGTTTAAATTTGAATTCTTTGAAATTTGTGTGAATCACTAGTTTGTGAATAACTTTACTATAAAAATAGATTTTTGAGTGATTCTTTTTCCTGCTATTTAATATTACTGTGTTTTAACATTATCTTCAAAAATGATTTTGTTATTTTAGTTTCTAACAAAAAATTCTTTATGATAATTCTTTTTGCTATTAAGTTTCTAACAAAAAAATTCTTTATGAAAATTCATTTTGCCATTAATGTTTTGAACAGAAAATCCTTTGATAATTTTTAGTTGCATAAATTTTATATAATTTTAGTTTCAAAAATACTAGAGGTTTATAAAGCTTTTTAGTTGATTCCTTTTGCTATTAGAGTTTTATAAAAGCTTTTTAGTTGATTCTTTTTGCTATTGAAGAATATTATTGTTTTGTTTTAGTTGATCGTAACAGAATATTTTAATTGATTATTTTCAGTTCATTCTTTTTGGCTATTAGTTCATTCTTTTTGCGCTAAATGACCCTAAATTGAAAGCACTCAAATGAACTCTGAAAAGGTTGAAAGTTGGCATGGTATCATCATTTCACCCACATAGCATGTGCTAAAAAGTTTAGAGGGTTACGCAAAAACTGGATGCACTTCGTGTACAAAACAGGCAATCTCTTTCGAAGTATCAGGTTTCATACGGAAACTCGTCTGTTACAAAGGGATTTCATTTTTTTGAACTTATTTGAACTCCAAACTTTTTATGTGTTCAAAATGCACCATTCAAAGCCACACCATCAATTTTCAACTCTTTCTGACTTTATTTGTTATTTTTCATGCATTTACTGATTTTTTTTAGTTATATGACCCTGAAATTGAAAAGCACTTCAAATGAACTCTGAAAAGGTTGAAAGTTGGCATGGTATCATAATTTCACCCACATAGTTTGTGCTAAAAAGTTGAGAGGGTTACAGCAAAAACTGGATGCACTTCGTGTACAAAACGGGCAATCTCTTTCGAAGTATCAATGTTTCATACGGAAACTCGTCTGCTACAAAGGGATTTCATTTTTTTGAACTTATTTGAACTCCAGACTTTTTGTGTGTTCAAAATGCACCATTCAAAGCCAATAATCATCATAGTCATTACCACCAACACTATTTAATCATCATAGTCATAGTGTAGCTATCTAATCACCACCAACACTAGCTAATAATAATCATCATAGTCATTACCACCAACACTAGCTATTTAATCATCATAGTCATAGTGTAGCACATCATCATCTTCAAACTCATTCTAGCTAGCTAATCACTCCTGCTGCTCTCTCTCAGGTAAAATAGCATAGAACATGTGTAGCACTCCTGCTTCATGATATTGGAGCATGCAAATGAACCTGTCTCCTAATTGTGGGCTGCGTTCTGGTTGCTGCCCCCTAGTACTTCTCTGCGATCCTTCACAATTTTGCTCCAGTCTTTGACTATTTAAGACTTGCTCGCTTTTAGAAATCCTGAATGCACTCATGTGCAATGTAGGATGTCTTGGCCGTAAGCTAACCATTGCCATGCGACCTTTAGGCTCGACCCAATGAGGCACAACTATCATTGGGAGTCCCTGTTGAAGAACATCGTAGTAACATACTTAGCAATGAAGTTTAGCTTAAAAAATAATGTATGCAAAAGATGCACTGAGGACAAATAGTAAAAATCTTACCATCTTTCCTAAATAGATATGACCGTAGTTCAATACGCACGCTAGTGGTCACACGTTTTGAGTACTAAGATTTTCAAGTCCAGGGAAATAATTTGTCTTGACAGTATCAAGATCCTCAAGCCATGAAACATAATGACTTATCTCCTCGCAGTTTAGTTCAGCCCCGGGACAGTAGTAGGTCATGTCTACCAAGCGCTGGACATGTTTGCTTGAATGGAAATAAGCTGTCAATAGAAATTAGTTGTCAACTATTTTTGAATAAACAATATCCAAGACATAAATATGGTTGAGAAACTCACATAATGGTAGAACTGGAGGCGTCTGCACATCGACCCAGATGTCGATATTACCTTCAATATCATCTTCCGGACGAATATCAAAGGTGATAAGCATATCAGGCTCAAATGCATAAGCCTTGCATAGTGATCTCCAATTTTTGCATTCAAAATAGGTGTAGGTGTCTGCATTGTATAATTTTGCGGCAAAAGTATAACCATGCTCGGTCCTCAAGTGAACTATCTTTACCTCCATAGTTTCCATAGGACTGAAACCAATCTTATCGAAGACATAAATTCTTGCATGGCAGGGGATACGGTACTAGAATAGTAAAAAATTAAAATTATAAGTTGAAGCAAAAGAAGCAGAAGTCATGCTTAATTACGAAAAAAGACTTGTCGTTGTGACTTACTGTATCCACTTCGAAGGTCTCATCCAGCTTGATGCTGAAGCGCCTACCACCAAATAAGAAATTTCTGTCGCACAGGCCGCGCTTGTCTTCGCAGTATTCGCTCATACCGAAATCATTTTCGTCGTCAGACATTTCCTATGTTCATAGTTGATCAAAAATTGATTGAAGGCAACTACCAGGAAACTCAACAAACAGATCACTATTACTCAATGTTGGGTAACGCAGTAGAAAACAAAAATTTTCCGACCTACGCACCAGCCCAGGACCACTATGGAGACTGCATACAAGGTTTGATCATTTTCGTTACCGACTCGTAGCGCAGCGGAAGTAGAGTCGATGACGATCGTCGGTGCAGATCCCCGCAGCTAGGATTTACAACCTCCCAACCGCGAGGATGTACTCCCTCATCCGCCACTCGGACAGCCCTCCGGGAGG